>JAPEBW010000132.1:0-83768 GCA_027405785.1 Ophiocordyceps robertsii
AAGGTAATCCTTTAGCACTTAGTTAATATAGCGCTAAAAGGTAGCTAGCGTTCTTATAAGACTAAATAAGCATACTTACTATTTAAATAGTCCGAACTTTATCTAAAAGGCTATCTTAAACTTATAGCCCTTTACGATTTTAATCTTATAAAACGCTATAACGACGTTAAGTTTCGTAAACTAATATACCTTTATTAGTATCCTTAACGTTTTTATAATTAATAATAGCGTATACCGGTCTCTCTTTATAATTATATTTAAGGCTTAGTAGTTATAGTAAAAGCGTAGTTAGCTATCGGCCTTCTTTATAAATAATACCGGCGCCGCGGCTAATAAACTGCTTAAGCGGATAAGGTTTGCTTTTAGTAGCTCGTTTAAGGTTTTTTAAAGGATAAGGAGTTCTTCCTTTAATATATCGTAAAGGGGCCCTTATAGTAGTAGCAGCTCCTTACTATCTTTATCTAAGGTAAAATAGATCTTATAGTCTACGCCTAGTCGGAATAAAGGTTGCTTAAGTGCTTTTATAGGTACGAAAAGGTCTAAATAAGCTTATAGTGCTTAAGCTAGGATATAGTCCGCCGGGTTAACCGGCGTCTTTAGCTAAAGGGCTCTCTTTATATCCTTTATTATAACCGCCCTTATATTAAGCGCTTATCGTCGCCCTTAGCTATCCTTTTAGGCCTTTTCCTATTAGTACTCCGCCGCGAAGATAAAGGCGCTTACTAGCTTCGCCTCTTAAATATTCGCGATCTTCGCGGCCTCCTTTAATTCTTAAAGGCCGATCTAAATCCCTGCTTTTCTATGCTAAATTTAATCCCCCCCGGCGTCGTAAACTACCTCGTTCTTCTTTATCTACGGTCTCCTTAAGAACACGTCGTAGCTTAACTCCGGTACTATATAGGCGAATATTTATTTTAAGTGCCCGTTAATCTCTATCTTAAACGCTACGATCCCCTTTATTTAAAGCATTAGTATATCCTTTAAGAAAGGCTATAGTAGCCTCCTTGTCCTATCCGCAAAGAGTATTTATAGCTTTATCGCTACCCTCTTACTTACTATAGTATAGTAGTTATAGCCTATATCTATAAGTACGTTAAGCCCCTTCTTCTTATTAATACTAACCTTAAGTAGTACTAAGTCTAGTATAAGGTGCTTCTTTATTAACCTTTAAGTCGCTTACTATTTCTCCTTTTCCCTTAGCGCCTAACTTTATACTAAGGTTCCTCTTTTCCTAAATCGGAATCTACTTTAGTTACCTCTTTAGTTATAGCTACGGCTACCTATAAGGTTCTTTCTTTCTTCTTTTTATAAAAGCGGGCGATATACCCCGTTATCCTATAAGCGAAATACCTCTATATATTAAGCTAGCTTTATCCTCCTCCTAGCTAGGTTATAGCGTTAATTTTACTTATTAAGGTATTACCCTCTAAGTCTTTTCGGTCTTAAGTTCCCCCCCTTATTGCCTTCTTCCGGCCTTAAAACGGCTGCTTAGTTTACTAAACCCTTTTTAGCTTTATCGCGATCTACGCTACTTAATTAATATACGCTAAGAAGCTTAAGGTTAAGAGGTTAACTATTACGAGCGCTTCCTTAAGGCGAAGGCCTAAGGCGCCCTTTAAAAACACGATCTATATATCGTATAGCTATAACCCCCCTCCTACCTTAAAGAGCTTTTACTTAAACTTAAGGAGGAACGCCGCGAACGTTTAGTTCTCTCCTTATTTAATCGTGCGGATAGCCGCCGCCGCCCGCGATTAGATATCGATATTAAGGTAGATCGAATTAAGGTACTTAAGGAATTCTTACTAGTTATAACCTTAGTCCGCGCCGGTGCTATAGTAAGTCGCTATAGTCTACTATAGCCCTATATTTAAGTAGTTATAGATTAAGTAAAAAACCTCCTTTAAGCTTAAGAAAAAGTCTTAGTCGATCTTATACTTTTCTCGTATATATTGTGCTTAAGGCGTAAAATAGCGCTACTAGCTATTAAATTTCCTTAGCGCTAAGAGTAGCTTCCGTTAGTCTTTTTTCTTTATTGCTTTTTTCTTTATTGCGGGTATTATAGCCCCCGCTATTATATCGTAAGGTAGTATTAAACTACCGATTAGTAGGCCGGCCCCTTCTTATATATATATTCTTACTATCTCCTTTAGCTTTTATATTAAGGCCCCGAACTAGCTTATTAGCTATTAAATCTACTACTAGCTTGCTTAAACTTAGTAGCTCGTTTTAACGGCCTTTACCTATAATAAGAGGATCGCTTATTCGACCTTTATTTAAATATCGGCCTCTCCTAGCCCTCCCTCCTAGGCCTTATAAGTATAGCCCCCTTATACCGGGTAAGCTTCTTACTCGCGCTATATTATAGTTAGTAAGTCTCTTCTTAAGTCGTATAACCTTATTTAAAAGGAGCTTTAAATATATTAAGGGCCTACGTATACTTAGTTTAGTAGTATATAGCCGAATAATTATTTATTTAAAGCTAAAGAGGGAAGGGGGAAATCTTTATTTAAGCTATATAGCTTCGTACTTTATAGGGGTCGCTTAAGTAGCCTATACTTAAGTTAAGTTTAGGTCGAACTTAGGCCGAGTTTAGGTAAAGTCTTATACGACTTTAGCTATATATCGGCCCGACTTTAGGTCGTTCGCTATAGTATAATTATAGCTCTTCTTATAGCATAGCCCGTAATAATATAGTTAAGGTACCGTAAAACTAGCTATTTAAACTACGCTATAGTATAAAGCTAAGAGGTAAGTCGTTTAAGTTAAGTATTTAAAGAGGGTAATATAAGCTATCCCTTATAATACTATAATTTAAGTTGAATTTATTAGCTTAAGCGCGGTTATAAAAAGCGGCGTAAGTTTATATAAAAGCTTAAACTTAAAGGTTTTAACTCTTATTAAAGGACTTAAAGCTATAAAGGATAGCTGCCTTGTTTTTTTAAAGCTTAAGCGCTTACTTATATCCTTTATATTAAAAGTATAAAGGCTTTTAAGAAAGTAGGCTAAAAAAGTCGTTACGGAATAGCTAGTTTTAGCTATTAAAGATATTAAATAATAAAAGGACTTTAAATAAAAACAAAAACATTATAAGCTTAAAGTAAAGAAAGTTATATATATATAAGTAAGCGAAGTATAGCGGGCTATAGCTAGTAGTAAAGGGAAATATAGTTATAAAAAGAAAAGAGGAAAAAAAAAAGGGTAAGCGGCGGAAAGAATTTAAATAAGTATACTATAAGGCTAAAAAGGCCTTATTACTTAAAGTAAATAGCAGTATATTATTATTAAAATAACTAATTACTTTAAGTATAGTAAGTTATAGTTTCTTATAACTTATAGTAGCTTTTAAGTCTTATACTTAAGCTTATTTACTTAATTCTCTTAGTTAAAAAGTTTCGTATTAAGTTATAAAAGCCGCGCGTTATATTCTTATCTAAACTACTTAAGTAGCTAACTTTTTTTATGCTTTTTTAAAGGCTTTTACGATCTTTAGTAAAAAGACCGCTTTTTTATTTACCTATAAGTTATAGCAACCCTTATAATATAGTAGTTATATACTTAAAAAGCATGCCGGCTATAATGCTAAGGTCGGTTTAAATCCGGCTAAGGGCATAGCCTTTTTAGCTAAACTAGCAGACTACGCCGACCTACTATAAAATTAGCTAATTAGCGCTTTTAAAAGCGCTTATAAATTTACTAGTAGCTTAGCCCCGCTATAAGTAGGCCCGCCCGGGCCTAGTCCTTCCCGGACGCAACGACGACTCGCTAAGGGCGCGGCCCTTAGCCCCGGTCTAGTCCCTAACTAGGATAATAAAAACCTATACCGGATAACTAGCAATTCTAACATTAATAACGCGGCGCGGTGCTAATATAATAACTTAGTAAGGGCCTTTTAGAACTTAGTAAACCCCGAAGCGCCCCTAGCCCGGCTAAAGGCCGGCAAAATTATATAGCCTGCTAAGCCTCGCGGCGGTATAAAATAAGGCGATAACCCGGAATACGCATTTCAGCGGATATTTAAATACCCTATAGAAAAATTCTATCGACTAATAGCAACTAAGAGATATATTAATTACCTACTACGAAGTCGTTATCGCTTTATAGCAGGCCCGTAATAGTTCGAGCTAATTAACCGACTAACCCGTCTATAGCCGGCGCCCCCCCCTTCCTTATATGTAGTTATAAGGGCTAATATAGTAGGACTTAAAGCAAAAGAGTAGCGGAGGGCTTTTCCTTAAGTATTCCGGTTCCCCTCTATATAAAAAACCAAGCGATAGCTTAGAAACCTATAGATAGGTCCTTAGCATAAGCTTAATTATAATAATATAAGTTATAGCTACTTAGCTAGCCTTTTTAAGCTATAAAAAACTCCTTTCTTAGCTTTCCGCCGCCTTTCTTTATTATATAGCTTTATAGGATTTATTTTACTTTTTACTTATTTAAGTAAGGTATTCTTTTATCTTAAACTAAGTCTAAGTATATAGCTAGCTTATTTGCTTAGCGTAGTTATATTACTAAAATAACCGGATAGATATTAAAAGACCTTTTTGTATTTAACTAGTATATAAGCTATTTTACTTTAGTAGTAACTTTAAACGGCTTAGTATATCTTTTTTAAAGCTTTGCCGGTTTACTATCCGCAATATAATAGCCCTTACTAAGCTATAGCTAGACTTAATTACTAAGCTTTAATTTTAGTAAGCGGTATTTCTTATTATATCTATCCTTTATAGCGGCTTAAGCATAAGTAATAGCTAACTTAGCTTTGTCTTATAAGACTTTTTAGTTTTATAAGTATAAGTAATTACTAAGAAACTAAAGCTTATTATCTATTCTTATCTTTATAATAGGCTTATTAAAAGCTATATAAATTGCTAAGAAAAAGAAATTATTAAGGCTAAACTAAAAAGCGATTAGTATATCGGTTTAGCGTAAGTCTAGGAAATTACCGGTAAAGAATTATAGCGCGATTCTTATAGTTTAGTTTCGCCTTTTTAAGAAGCTATTAGTTTAAAGGTGCTAAGCTGTAAATATAAAAAGCTTTAATTTAAAGGCTTATTATAAGGTCTATTAAAATACTTAAGTAAACTTTATATCTTAGTTAAAGATTATCTTTTTCGGAATCCCTTAGTTAGCGCGGAGTAGCTTAGTATATAACGCTTATACTTAGTCTTCTACTATAAACTAATTATTGCTTAAGATAAGGAGATATATTTTTAAGAACTTATTAGTTATAGTTAATAAGGTATTAAAGAAGTTCCTTATAAGATCTTTTTATAAGAATTATTCAGCTTAGACTATTAAGAGCTTAGTAATAATGTTTATCGCTATTATATAGTATAAAACCCGCGGGCTTTAAATTAAGATAAGCTACTTAAGCGTCTTACCTTAATTAGTTTAATTATAGTAATAAGTATCGTAGTTATTTATAACCTTCTTTATATATTTACTAAGCTATAAGATTAAAAAGCCCTTTAATAGATATTACTATATATAGGTATAGCTAGCATAAAAATTTTTAGTATAAGCGTCTTTAATAATCTCCTTAGTATAAGTCTTAAGGATATATAGTCTTTAGCGTCCGTTATTCTTTATAAAGTATAGTAACCCTTATAACTAAAAGAATAAAAGTTTAAGGATACTATCCTTATCGCTAAGCTACGCTATAATCTTTACTTATTATATATCCTTAATATATCCGTTAATTATTTTTTAGTAAAGCGGTAATTCGATTAATACTTCCGCATAAAGGAATAGTTATCTTATCTTCTTAAATACGTTTTAATTCTCTTTCTTAGTTTAAGGATACCGGCTTATTATCTTAATATAGTAAATATAAAAGAGCGTCCGGTATAATATTTTTAATACCTAGGATATAGTATACCTTAAGTAGGAATTAGCTTAAGTATTAAGACCTAAAGACTAGCTTATTAATAAATTTAATATTAGTACAAAATAAGGATTTTTAATATATAAGTTTATAAGTACTTATATAGTTAGTAAAGATAATTATTTATAGTATTTTTACGGATAGTGCTATAATAAATAACTTATAAACTACTTATACTAAACTGGCTACTTTAAGTTCTATAAGCTAGTATTAAGGTTCTCCGCTTTAAAGGGCGCGGCTTAAGTAAATAATAAGCTAAACCTTAGTTTAAGCTAGTAGCGTCTTTTTATCTTAATCCGTGCCTTCTTTTAAGTAAATAGCTATAGCTACTACTTTATATTCTTAAGATATATTAATTTAAATAAATAGTTATTAAGCGGGGTTAATATTATTAATCGTTTAAGGCTTAGTAAGTTTCTTAGTTAAAATCGCGAAGGCCTTTTCTTATTCCGAAGTAGGCTAAAAAGCGGCTTTCGCGGTATATTAAGCTTATCCTTAGCCCCTTAAGGAGACTCCTTTTTCCTATCTTACTTAAAGTAGCTCCGTCTTTCGTTTTTATAAGACGTTAACTTCCTTAGCGAAATACGGGACTATATAGTATAGTTACTTTATAAGGCCGATCTATTTCTTAAGCTATTAAAGGTTCTTTAAAAACGCGATATCCCTTAAAGCTCGCACGCGTTTATTTATATTTATTAAGCTAATAGCGTCTACCTTAAATCCGAAGAGCTATATAAACGGGTATATTAAAAAGGACTTTAGTTTAGATAAGGTAATATTATAGTTATAAAAAGCGCGGAATATAGCCTTTAAATATTAAAGGTATTCTTTAGCTATATTAAAGTAAATTAAAATAGTATCGATATAGCCTGCCGCGTATTCTTAGAATTTACGGAGGATATTATCGATAAACCTTTAAATATATAACGGGAAGTTTTTAAAGCTTATAAGTATTATTAGTAATCTTTTTAGCCCGCGATAGCTTAGAACTATAAACCTTTCTTAGTAGTCTTAATAAACTAAGAACTAATAAAAAAACGATTATACGTTTACCGCACTAAGAAACTTCTTTCCTTAAAAGCGTTTAATTATATTGCTTTAAAGGGGCATTAAGTAAGCGTTTAAGGTAGTAAAAGCGTTAATCCCTTATAAGCCTATAACTACTTATCCTTTTTTCTTTCTATTTACCGTTTTTTATACTATAAATACTAACGCTGCGAATAAGGTTAGCTTATAAACTTATTTTAATCGGCTTTATATAGTTAGCTAGCTAAATATCGTATTTACTACCTTCTTATCCTTATTTCTTAATAAGTATAATCTTAATATAACTTATTAGTATTACTATCTTATTATTAAAAGAATATATATATATTTAGATTTATCTATATATACTACTTCTTTATCCTTTTAAAGGCGGGGAAACGATTAAAGGATATCTTAAACTTTTAGTAAATATTTTAAGTCCTTAGTATAGATCTAAACGCCCTTATTAATAGTAAGTTTAGGTAAGTCTTTAGTTTAGCTAATTCCGAGCTTATAGTTTACTATAAGATCTTTTTATAAAACGTTCTTAGCGGGGTCTATTCTATCCGGATTTTTTATAAGGGCTTTTATTAAGGGAGTAGTAGTATCGACCTCCTTATATAGCTAAAACTACTTATTAAAGTCTATAATTATCCTTACCTTTTAGCTTTAATAAAGTATTAGTAGTTCCTTTAAACAGTTTCTTACTATAAAGCTCTTATAATCTTATATTATCTTTTAAGTAAGCTTAAGGTTATTTAGGAAAAATATTATATTATGCCTTAATAGCAGCGCTTAAACCTATATAAGTAAGGTATAACTAAAACTAGCTAGATTTATTATAATAACTAAGTAAATTACTTATCTATATATTACTAATCTTAGCTAAACTATCTTAACTTTAGCTTTAATCTTTTTATAGGCCCCGATTTATAAGACTGATATTAAGTTAATAAGGTCCTTTTAATAAGGAACTAAAAAGTCTTAGCTAAGTAATATATTAATTACTAAGCGTTTTACTATTTAAGCGCTAATCCTTCATTTTCTAATTATAAAGCTACTATCTAGCCTTTTTAGTATATATATAGTAAATTTTACTTATTAAACGGTAGCTATCCTTCTTACTCCTTAAATAAGAATTTATTAAAAGGAGTTTATAGTTATATCTTAAAAGGTCTTTATTAAGTTAGCTTTAATAAGGCTTTAGTTTACCTTAATATCTATATAAGCTTTAATACTTATCTTAAGCCTTTCTTTTTTATAGATTAGTAAGTATATATAAGTAAATTATTACGGCCTATTAAGGCTTAATAGCTAAACTTTAAAGGAAGCCTAAACTATCTAAATGCTCTATAGCTTTTAAATAACTACTTACTATACTAAGCTATATCTTTTTATAGCAACGTCTTAATTAAGGTTAAGGGGGTATTTATCTTTAACGTATTAATAAAGCTTATTTTTAAGGGGAATACTTTGCTATAAAATCTATACACTTTATCGGCCTCTTAAACTAAGTTTACTATAGTACAAATTGCGGTTTCCTTTAAGCTTTTATTAGTATCCGATTAAGCTTCTTTTATATTATACTCTTTATCCTTTAAATAATTATTAGTCTTTACTATAGTTCATTTTTTAGTTATAGGGTATACTTAGTTTAGCTTTAGCGTTAATAAGTATATAGTCTTAAAGGTTCCTTTTCCCTTAAGCTAAAAGACCTTAGCTTATATTCTTAACTATTTAAACGGGTTTCTCCTTTAAATTAATAAGCGCTATAAGACCTATAATATATCTGCCTTTATTAAGCGGTTTAAGAACGTAACCTACGGCCTTAGCAAGCCCTTAATAAATAGCTAAGGCGTCCCGGACTATCCTTTAAGTATATATAAAGTATAGCTAGTTAGCCCTTACCTTTTTATAGGTTAGACTTATTTCTTTTACGCTAATAAGTGCTTTTAAGACCCTTAAGTATATTTAACTTATAGCTAAAGAAGAACTTCTTAATCTTTAATAATCTATTTATTAATATCCTCGTTTCTTACTAAACGTTATAATTATTTTTATAAATAGATATCTAGCTTTTAGTGGATTATTATAATTAAGCAGCTTAGCTAGTAAAGCGCGGCCTTAGCTTTATATTATAAGCGCGATATTTAAGACTTAAAGTCGGATCTTATTACTATATCTTTTATAGTAAAGTGCTTTTTATTAAATGCTTATATCGCTATATTAAAGAGGATTTTAAACCGTTTTTATTAAGCGGAGATCTATTAGCTTAGTTTTACGCTAAGCGTATTAAGTTCTTCTTATTATAGTTTTAAAAGGTCCTTAAAATACTATCCCGCCGTACTTCCTTAAAAAAAGGAAGGCAATTAAATAGCTAATTCGTCTATATAAGCCTCGCTTTTACTAGCGTTTTAGCGGATAAAGTTAAAAAAACGGTCTACTCCTTAAAATATACTAGCTTTATTATCTTCTTAAACTTTATTAAAAAATACTTTTAAAGGTCTTAAAAAGTTAAGTCTCTTTATATCCTTAGCTTATAAGTAAGGTTTTTCTTAAGGCTTAATAAGCGCGTTTTCTTTTCTTTATACTTAAAAAAGACTAAGGAATTATTCGTTTAATATTATTACTATTCTTATTAAGGGGCT
Source organism: Ophiocordyceps robertsii (assembly GCA_027405785.1). Taxonomy (NCBI): domain Eukaryota; kingdom Fungi; phylum Ascomycota; class Sordariomycetes; order Hypocreales; family Ophiocordycipitaceae; genus Ophiocordyceps; species Ophiocordyceps robertsii. The sequence continues at coordinate 9,565 of JAPEBW010000132.1, forward strand.
TAAAGCTATACTTAATCTTAGTATTTATACGCTAAGGATAAATAAATTTAGCCCGCTAAAGGTATTGCTTACCGCGTTCTTATTACTTATTATTAATATCTTAGTTATAATACTCTTAATAAGCGCTTAACCTTTTCTTTTATACGCGTCCTAGAATTTAATATACCGCGGGGCCTTTAATATAAGAGGCTTATTTTTATTAATCGAGAGTCTTAAAAATACCTTAATTAGCGCGGCTATAGCGGATAAGGCTAAATAGTAATATTAAACTAAGAAACTACTAAGTATCCTTTAAAGCAGATTTTTAGTTAAGGCTTTTAAGCTTAACTTTATTAGTAGTATATAGTAAAAATATCCGCTAAGCTTATCGTCTTAAGGAAAGAGTAACTTTATTATAAGCTCGATCTAAAGGGTATTTAAAAAGTAAGGAGCTAAATAGTTTTAAGGTTAGCTTATCCTTACTTCTTTTATTTAAAGGATAATCGGTTTCTTTAAGTAATACTAAATTTAGTTTACTTAATTATATAGGTTTTCTTATTTTATAGTCTATTCTTTATAAGTATTTTAAAAGCGGATTACCTCTTAAAGGGTAATAGTCTTAGCTTAGCTAAGTAAAACTTATTTTACGTCTTATCTAGCTTTATAAGCTATTATAGTATAGTACCTTTAAAAGGGTAAAGGAGATTATTAAACTAATATAACCGGTAAGCTATAGCCTTTTCCGCTTTTATAGCCTCCTTATCTTAAAGTTTTATTATAAGCATATTAAGGAAGAGGTGCTTATTATTAAGGTTAGACTTAAAGGCTAATAAGAGCTTCTTATTAAAGAAAATATTATTTAGTATCTAACTTCTTATAAGATAAGTACTTAATTATACGATATAATTACTTTTAGCTTAGTAAATATTTAAAGGATTTCTATTTAGATAAGTAAGAATTACTACTATTTACTATACTTTATAGTATAAAAATAAAGGGATAAGGCGCGGATTAATTACTATTAGTTAAGGCCGGTACTATAGATTAATTACCGCTAATAAAGGCTAGTACTATAAACTAATTATTATTAATTAAACTAGTATAACGGACTAATTACTATATATAAACGTATATAAGGGTTTAAAAATAGTAAAAAGCTTAACTATTCTTTAAGGTATAACTAGCTACTTTATACTTAGTTCTTTAAGCTAATTTTAAAGATCTTTAACTATATTATCTTTTTATTTATCATTAGTATATAAATAAACTATAAATATCCTTATAGAATTACTTAAAAGATTAAGTATAAGCTTAGTTAAAAATACTATAAACTATAATTCAGGAAATCCTTTAAATATCCTTAAATATCCTTTAAGAATTACGGTAAATTTTATCTTATATTTTCCGGGGTGCTTTTATAGTTAAAAACGGGTTAAACTATAATTAAAATATTCTGCGGAAATCCTTAAATATTCTTTAAAGATACCGGCGGAATCCGTTTAGTAGTTTTTATAGTATCTTTTATAGTTAGAAATATCGTAAACTATAGTTAAGTAAGCTCTTAAAGCTCCGTAGTTATATTTCGGAAACCTTAATAAAGTCCGATTAGTAATATTTATTATATCTCCTTAGGCGAGCCTTTATAGTGCGTGCTTTAAGCGTTCTTATCGCGGGGTTTTATAAGGCTCCTAAAGAGTAAAGTAAGGAGTTTAAGCATAGCCGTTTAGATTCTATAATATTTAATCTTAAGCTTATTAAATAGTATTTTTATTTAATAGTATTTTTAAGATCTTTTTAATATTAATAACTAATTACTAAATAACTTAGGTTTAGGCTATAAAGCTAAGTGCTAAAGGCTTAAAGCCCGCTTTATAATATAGCTAAAAGTAGTAGCTTAAGCCTTATAAAATAAAATATTCGTAGTTAATAATAATATTAGTAATCTAGACTTTTAAAGCTATATTTTACGCTTTAAGCATTAAGTTAAAGTAGCCTTAAATATAAAAGAATACTTAACTATAAATATATCTTATTATAAGCTATACTATAAAAAAAGTTATAATTATACTATAATAACTACCTTAAAGTTAACTTAATATATAGCTAATATCAATTAAGACTTAACTTAAACTAAGCTTAACTTTAGCTTAAACCTAACTTAAGTATTAGCCGTTTAAGCAATGCTAATAAATAAGAAGCCTTATAGCCTAAAGATAGTTTTTTTTCCTTCTTAGCTTTAAATAAATAATTATTTAGCTAAATATTAATAAACTAGGAATACGCTAGCTTTTATTATATTTAAGCTCTTTTGAAAAAAGGTTACTTAACTTAAGAAAAGACTTACTATGAAAAATATAGTATAAGTAAAATAGCTACTTAACGTAAAAAGGCTAAGCTTAAAATAATAAACTAAAAAGGCTAAAGGAGGCTAATATTTAAATAATAGTTAACTTAGGAATCTTTTTACTATAAGAAAAAGCTATTAAAACGATCTATAAAGTTTAAGTCAGCTAGTAATAAACTAAATAGTTAATAATTTAATTTAAAGCTAAAATATAAAAGCTAAAAATAATAATTAAGATAAATATATGTATAAGTGCTAGCTAATTAGATAATAGCTTAATACTACCTTATAATATAATAGCAGGGCTAGAATAACTATAATAAAGAAAGAAGTAATTAAGAAAAAGAATTAATAAAAGCTGCTTTTAGCACTAAAAAGGTTTAATAACTAATATCGCTACTATACGCTTAAGGTGTAATATATAAAAGAGAAGTATAAAATTTACTAGAAATTTCCCTTAAGCTTAAGAAAAGTCTTTTACTTTATTTATAACTACTTAAACACCGGCTTATTATAAACTATAGCGACTTATTATAGCACTAGCTTAAAATAAGGTAATAATTAGTAAAAGTTTATTAAGTACCTTAACTTAATTTCCTTTTAGATAAATATTTTATTATAAGCTAAAGTAGCTATTTATAAAATAGAATAAAGTAAGAGTTTACTATTTATAGCGTTTTTTTTAAAGTTTAAATAAACGTTTTTTAAAGTAAAAGGAAGGTAATAGTTATATAATATATAGATTATACCTTTTTTAAGGCACCTTAAGCCTCCGCTTAAAAAAGATATTAGCAATAGTTAGCTTTTTAATATTAAGCATTTTAGCATATATTAATCAAGTAGTATAAATAGGAGTAAAGCTAAAAAAAGTTTTAAAAACTAAGTAGGTCTTTTAAAGCAAAGAAAGTAGTAAGTAAGGCGACTTAAAACTTAAAGAACTTAAAAAGTAATACTTTAAGAAGTAAAACTAATACTATAACTTTACTAATAAGAGAATAAAGCTAACTTAATATACGGTAATATAAAGTTAAAAGAAAAACAAAGTATATTACTTACTTTTATAAGATAAAGAAAAGGGCTTTATAAGTAGCTATAGCTATAGTTAAAAAGGTAACTAAGGTAAATTCCGGTCTAAAAAAAGCCTTTAATATAACGTTAAGCGCTAAAAAAGAAAAAGAGATAGTAAACGGCTTTAAGGTTAATAAGGGAGCACTTTACGCTAAACTTAATATTGCTAAAGGTTAGTATTAATAAGAAAAAGAGGCTTAATATACTTATTAATATAAGCTATAACTATTATACTATAGTAAGTAAAAAAGTAATTATAAAGCTATAAATAATTTTTATAGATATAATAAGAAGGCGACTATAGCTTTTTTAAAAATATATTAATACTTTAAATAAAAGGATTTATAGTATTTAAATTAAAAATAACTAAGTATTAAAAATAAACGTTTACTTATATAGCACGAATATTAAGCTATAAAATATTCTTAAGGAGGCTATGAAGAAATAAAAAGGTAATTTATAACGCTGAAAATACCCGGATTAAATATAAGAAAGCGCGGATTTAAATCCGCTTTTAAAATTCAAAAGAGGCCGCGAGGATTTTAGGTATTTAAGAGGTAAAGCTAATAAGTAACGTAATTTTTACAGCAGAGTATTAATAAAAAAAGCTTAAAAATAGCTAAAAGTAATAATAAGTGCTGAACGTAAAAGTAATTATAATTAAAAATGTTAAGCGGGCTTTTTAGCTATAAATACTAATTACTTTAGCGGACTATATCTTAGGTTAAGTAATATAAGCTTATTTCAATCTTTTTATACTTATAAAAGCACTTAAGTAACCCCCGTTTTAATTAAGTAAAAACTATAAGATTTATTTTACTAAGCCTACTTTTAGTTTGTAACTAACATTTTTTCAGCTTATTATTATTAATAAAAACGCGGCTTATAAGCTTTATACTACTTAAAAAAAGTCGTATAAGTTAAGTTAGCTTATTAATCGCTCTTTATATATAAAGTTTACCTCCGTTATAATAAAGCTTTAATAGCGTAATAAACTTGTTAATATATATTACCTCCGTTATAATAAAGCTTTAATAGCGTAATAAACTTGTTAATATATAAGCTCTTACTTTTAATACTGCTTTTAGTTTAGCCTCGCTTAATAAAAACGTTAGGCTACTTACTTTTACTTTTAGTCACTTTATTAATAATGCGTATATAGCCTACAAGGTAAATACTAAGCTCCTTAATAAGCTTAATAGTATTATTATAGTTATATATTTAACTATTTATATACTACTTTTTAACTTAAAAAGTCTAAAAATTATACTAGCTATAAAAACTAATTATCTTAGCTTTAATAGTTATAAAAGCCAAAATATTACTTTTAAAGGCTATTTACTTAATTTAAACTTAGCGAGGGCTTGTACTACCTTTATATTTTTTAAGACTTCTTTTTTTAAAATCTCTATTATTTTTAAGAATTTTCAAGCTAAAGCTAAAGATAAGAAAAAGACTTAAGCTTATACTTAAAAACCCGCTGCTTTTACTAAAAAGCTTAAATATAAAAAGGTGTTTAAAAATAAAAGCTAAAAAAGGTTATTAAAGCGAATATTATGTTTAACTTAAAGGAGCTTAAGTTTAATAACAATAATAAAAACAAAGAAAAGTAAAAAAAGGATAACGTTAAAGCTAAAGCTAAGGCCTTTAATAATAAAAGTATCTCCCCGCTTAGCTTTAATATTAACCTTATTATTTTTAATATTAAAAGCGGCGATAATAATAATAATAACTTTATCCTGACTTTTAATAAGCTTACTTTATCCCGCTTATAGTTAATAGTAATTTTATTACTATATAAAACCGCGCCCGCGGCCTTTTAAAAAGTAGTGCTTTTAAAGTAAGTAACTTTATAAATACTACTTTAAAGTATATTAATATTACTTTTACTTAAGCTTAAAAAGTTAAAGGGGGGAGGCTAAAGACCTTAGCTTAAACTATAAGTACTATTAGTTTTCCTTTTAAAATAAAGCTAAGTCGCTTTTTTTAACTTTAATTATAATGCTTAACTTAGACTAATTAACGAAGTATTATTTAAGCCGCTTTACTTAGCTTAGTTTTATATTGCTTTTAATTTTTAGTTATGCTATAATTCGTAGCTTTTTAATAGTAAGCACCTTTTTAACTTTAAAGTAAACGCTTAAAAAGGCTATTTACTAAAAGGCTACCTCTTTTTTATTTACTTTAGTTATAACCTTAAGTTGCTATAAGTATGATAAAAAAGTGCTTATTACTTTAACTTATAGTTATAGTTAAGTAAGGTAGCTTACTTTAACTTAATAGTCCGGTAAAACTTTAACGCTTTTAAGCAGCGCTTAATATAATATTAAGATATAATAAAAATAAGCTTAAGAACTAGTTTAAAAGGGAAGGTAGTATTATAAGAGGGGGGGGGGGAGTTTAAAATAAGGTATTAAAAGTTAATAAAAGTATTAACCGAAGTTAAGCTTATTATAAATCCGATAGGATAAAAAGAGGGAATAAAAAAAGGAATAGCGTTTTAGTACTTTATAGTCTTTATTATATTTAGTAAGTTATCCTTTTAAAGTAAGTTAAAAAGATAGTTTAAATTAAAGTACGCCCCTTTTAAGTAAAAGTATAGCTAAGGCCTTTATATATAGTATCTTATCGCCTTAATATAGTTATATTATAAAGTTAAATTATTATAAACGTCTTAAGCTAAAAAACTATTTTACTAATATAGCTCCTATTTTGTTTTTTTAAAGCTTTACTTATATATCGCTTATATTATACTACGCTTTACGGTATAAAGATAAGGGGATAAAGCGCCGACTAATTACCGCTAGTTTAAGCTAATACTATAAACTAATTATAACTAGTTAAGGCTAGTATTATAAACAAATTACCGCTAATTAAGCTAGTATAACAAACTAATTACTATATATAAGTATATATAAAGGTTTATAGATAGTAAAAAGCTTATCTTTTCCTTATAATTTATTTAGCTACTTTATACTTAGTTCTTTAAGATTTTTTTAAAGATATTTAACTATACTATTTAGTTATTTATTATTAATATATAAATAAAGTATAAATGTCTTAATAAAATCACTTAATAAACTAAGTATAAGCTCCGTTAGAAATACTATAAACTATAGTTAGGGAAATCCTTTAAATTTCCTTAAATATCCCTTAAAAATCGCGGTAAAGTTTATAATATATCTTTTAAGGTATTTCCTTAATTAAAAACGGACTACTACGCCTTATAGTATAAGGATAAGGGGATAAAGCGCGGACTAATAAGCGCTAATTAAGGCCGGTACTACAAACTAATTACTACTAGTTAGGCTAGTATAATAAACTAATTACTATATATAAATTTATATAAAGGTTTTAAAATAGTAAAAAGCTTATTTTTTCTTTAAAGCATAGCTAGCTACTTTATACTTAGTTCTTTAAGCTTATTTTAAGGATTTTTAACTATACTATCCTTTTATTTATTGTTAATATATAGATAAACCGTGAATATCCTCGTAAAATTACTTAATAAACTAAGTATAAGCTTAGTTAAAAACACTATAAACTATAATTAAGGAAATCCCTTAAATATCCTTAAATATCCCTTAAAAATCGCGGTAATGTCTATTCTATATCTTTTAAGGTGCTTTTATAGTTAGAAACGGGTCGAACTATAGTTAAGATATCCTATAAAAATCCTTAAATATCCTTTAAAGATACCGGCGGAATCCGCTTAGTAATTTCTATAATGTCTTTTATAGTTAGAAACGTTGTAAACTATAGTTTAATAGGCTTTTAAACCTTTATAGTACGTGCTTTAAGCGTTCTCGCTATAAGGTTTTATAAGGCTTTTTAAAAGTAAAGTAAAAAGTTTAAGTATAGCCGCTTAAATTTTATAATAACTCCTTTAAGTTAAAAAGAAAGGCTAACGTTTTTATTAGTTTAAAGTTAAAATAAAGTAAAAAGGGCGCTAAGTAATAGCTTTATAATAGCGTTTTTATACTATGATAATAGCATACTATCTTTATTTTTTTTAATCGTTTTTTAACTTATTTAGCTAATAGTAGTGAAGTTGTTTAAAAAAGTATGTAAACGGCCTTATTATAAGTTTTTACTACTTATTTAATTATATATTCTTATTTCTTAAGGCAATTAATATATCTAGCTAAATTTTATAATAAAAGTTTTAACTCTTTTTTCATCGTACGTTTAAGCGCTTTATTTAACTATAAAAAGTTATATTATTAAGGGATATTCGTTTTTTATAATAAGATATATTATAAAAGATTAACTTATTTAAGCCTTTATTAATATTATTATCTTACTCACTTTTTACTATTTTAATCCCTTACTAAGTTCTTTATACTACATACTAGCTTTATAGGCCGCTTATAAGTTAAATATTTTATCTTACTTACTATTACTATTATTACTATCCTTTACCTTTTATCGCTAAACCTTTTAACTTATTATCCTTTTTATGCGGCGCTACTACTTACGCCTTTCCACTAATTAACGCGCGTTTAGCTAATAAAAAGGTATTAAAGTAAAGTTAAGTCGTTTTACTAATTATAATAAGAATAATTAATATTAAAGTATTAAACGTTTATATTCTTACTTAAAAGCGAGTAATAAGGTCTTTAATAGCCTTAGTACTTAATTTCTTACTTTTAAGGTTTTAAACGTATTTAATAATCTTAAAAAACCTTTTTATAAAAAGGGCCTTAAAGGTAAAAATATTAAGCGCGTAGTTAGTATAGCTAATAAAGTAAATATTAAACCTTAAGAACTTTATCCCTTAAGATAAAGTTAAGTTACGTTTAAATTCCTCGCGGGCTTATAAGTAGAACTTCGCGTACTTTAAAGCTAAGCGGAAACTCTTAATTATTATAATTTCGTCGCTAAAATATAGTCTTATAAAGCCGGTCTTATTAAGGATTATATTAGTTATTATTAATAGCTTTATAAGATTAAGCGGCGGAATATATTGCAAGCTTAACTATTACTATTTACTTTAATTAAGGAGGGGTAATAGATAAACTATAGTAAGGCGCTTATATGCCTTTATATAACCGGGCTATGTATAAAAGCTAAGGGGAAAAGCGTATATTAAGCGGGACTAAAAAGATCTTAAAAGCTTATAGCGGCTATAAGCTAAAAGAGGGATTTTATTATATAAGCTAAACGATAAATAAAGCGAGATAAACCTTTTATTATAGTAGCATTAAACGCTATTATAAACTTAGCTATAAACTAGTTAAGCTAAGCTTTAAATATATAGTTAAAAATAGCGCGGATATTATTTTAGTTATTTAGCTAAAGCGGGTTCTTATTAGGTATAATAAGTACTATTAATCTTAAGACTATAATAAGGTTAGCTAGCTTAAGAGTATTAAGTATTAGTTAGTTATTTTATTAGTAATAGTTCTTAGCTACGCTTTAAAAACATTTATAAGCGGTAGGGGCTTTTAAACTAAAAAAGCTAAGAAAAAGGTATAGCTAAAGTACCGTTAAAGCGGCTATTTAAACTACGCGGTAGTAAAAGGCTAAAAGGTAAGTCGTGAAAGTTAAGCGTTTAAAAAAGGTAATATAAGCTATTTTTTATAGTGCTATAATCTAAAGGAAGCTTATTAGCTTACGCGCGGTTATAAAAGGCCGCGTAGGTTTATATAAAGGCTTAAACTTAAAGGTTTTAGCTTTTACTAAAAGACTTAAAGCTATAAAGTATAGCCGCCTTATTTTTATATAGCTTAAACGCCTGCTTATATTCTTTATATTAAAAGCATTAAGGATTATATAAAAGTAAGCTAAAAAAGAAGTTATAAAATAACTAATTTTATATATAAGAGATATTAAACGATAAAAGAACTAAAAACAAAAGGATAAAGATTATAAACTTAAAATAAAAGAGGCTATATATATAAAAGTAAGTAAGGTATAACGGGCTAATCTTAGTAGCTAAAGGATATATAGTTATAAAAGAAGAAGGAAAAGAAAAAGGTTAAGCGGCGGAGAGAATTTTAATAAGTATATAATAAAGCTAAAAAGGCCTTATTACTTAAAGTAAATAGCAGCGTATTATTATTATAATAATTAATTACCTTAAGCATAATAAAATATAGTTTCTTTTAACTTATAATAGCTTTTAAGTCTTATACTTAAGCTTAACCGCTTAATTTTCTTAGTAAAAGAGTTTAATATTAAGTTATAAAAGCCGCTTATTATACTCTTATTTAAACTACTTAAGTAGTTAATATTATAAAACGTAAAATATAAGTGTTTTAGCTACTTATATATTAGTATATAAAATATAAGCATATAGACGATAATTAATATCCTAACCCTTAATTAAGGCCGGGGCGAGACCTTTTAGCAGTATAGTATTATCGCACTATTTCTTTATAGCAAATAGTAGTAATTCCTTTAGCGTAAGTCCGATTCCCGCGTAGGAAAGTAAACCTATACGTCTATACGGAAATAAGCTCTCCTTAAGCGCGCGTAATAATATAAGCGTGCGTAGCTTTTAGCTACTAACTTAATAAACTAAGGAGGTCTTGTCTTATAAATAATAAGGACGTTATCGATTTTCTTTTTAAGGCGGTAATAATTATAAAACGCAAGATATAAGCGTTCCGTCTACTTATATATTAATATATAAGATGTAAATATATAGACGATAATTTATATCCTAACCCTTAACTAAGGCCGGGGCAAGACCTTTTAGTAGTATAGTATTATTATACTATTTCTTTATAATAGTTAACTCCTTTTATGCTTTTTTAAAAGCTTTTATAATCTTAAGAAAAAAGACTGCTTTTTCGTTTACTTATAAGTTATAGCTACTTAGCTAGCTTTTTTACGCTATAAAAAACTCTTTTTATAGCTTTCCGCTACTTTCTTTTATTATATAACTTTATAAAATTCGTTTAACTTTTTATTTATTTAAGGAAGACGTGCTTTTATCTTAAACTAGCTTTAAGCGCGTAGCTAGCTCGCTTACTAAGTATAGTTATACTATTAAAACGACTAGATAAATATTAAAAGACCTTTTTATATTTAATTAGTATATAAGGTATCTTACTTTAATAGTAAATTTTAATTGCTTTATACGTTTCTTTTAAAGCTTCGCTAGTTTACTATTTAAAATAAAGTAACTTTTACTAAACTATAGCTAAACTTAATTACTAAGCTTAAATTTTAGCGGGCGGTATTTCTTATTATATTTATCCTTTATAGCGGCCTAAGTATAAAAGATAACTAACTTAGCTTTTTTTAATAAGACCTCTTAGTTTTATAAATATAAGTAGTAAAGAAGGAACTAAAGCTTATTATTTATTTTTATTCTTATAATAAGCTTATTTAAAGCTATAGAAATTACTAAGAAAAAGGAATTATTAAGGCTAAACTTAAAAGCTATTAGCGTATTAGTTTAATATAAGTCTAGGAAATTAGCGGTAAGATATTATAGCGCGATTTGAATAGTTTAGTTTTGCTTTTTTAAAAGGCCGTTAGTTTAAAGGTATAAAGTAGTAAATATAAAAAGCTTTAATTTTAAGGCTTACTATAAAGTCCGCTAAAACGCTAAAGTAAACTTTATATTTTAATTAAAGATTATCCTATTTAAAATCCTTTAGTTAGCATAAGGTAGCTTAGTATATAATACTAATACTAAGTTATCTGCTATAAACTAGTTATAACTTAAAATAAGGATATATATCTTAAAAGACTTATTAGTTATAGTTAGTAAAGTATTAAAGAAGTTCTTTATAATATCTTTTTATAAGGATTATTAAGCTTAAACTACTAAAAGCCTAGTAATAAAGTCTTTTATTATAAAATATAAAACTAGCAGGCTTTAAATTAAGATAAGCTACTTTAATATCTTATTTTAATTATTTTAGTAATAGTAGTAAGTATTATAGCTATCTACGACTTTATCTAGATATTTACTAACCTATAAGATTAAGAAGCTTTTATATTAATCTTAGTATATATAAATATAGCTAGTATAAAAATATTTAGTATAAGCGTTTTTAAAGATTTCCTTAGTATAAGTTTTAAGGATATATAGTCTCCGGCGTTTATTCTTCTCTATAAAGTATAATAGCCCTTATAACTAAAAGAATAAAAGTTTAAAGATACCGTTTTTATTGCTAAGCTATATAATAATCTTTACTTACTATATATCCTTTGCGTATCTATTAATTATTTTTTAGCAGAGCGGTAATTCGATTAATACTTTTATATTGACAAATATATAGTCCGTCGTCTTATCTTCCTAAATACGATTTAATTCCTCTTTTAAGTCTAAGGATACTAGCTTATTATCTTAATATAGTAAATATAAGAAAGCGTTTAATATAACGTTTTCAACGCTTAAAATATAGTATACTTTAAGCGGGAATTAGCTTAAGTATTAAAAAGCGAGGAATAGCTTATTATTAGATTTTATACTAATAAAGAATTAAGACTTTTAGTATATATATTTTTAGGTACTTATATAGTAAGTAAAAACGACTACTTATAGTGTTTTTACGGATAGTACTATAGTATATAGCTTATAAACTACTTATATTAAACTAGCTACTTTAAGCTCTATAGGTTAATATTAAAACTCTTTACTTTAAAAAGCGTAGCTTAAGTAAGGAATTAGCTAAACATTAGTTTATACTAGTAAAGTCTTTTTATCTTATTTTATCCCTTCTTTTAAGTAAAAAGCTATAGCTACTACTTTGTATTCTTAAGACGCGTCGATTTAAATAAATAGTTATTAAGTAGGTTTAAAGAAATAAATTATTAAAAGCTTAGTAAGCTTTTTAGTTATTTTTATAAAGGCCTCTTTTTCTTTTAAAGTAAGCTAAAACCTAGTATTTGCGGTATGTTATACTTATCCTTAGCCCCTTAAAAAGACTCTTTTTTCCTATCTTACTTAAAGTAGCTCCGTTTTTTATCTTTATAAGATATTAACTTCCTTAGTAAAATATAGGACTATATAGCGTAGCTACTTAGTAAAGCTAATATATTTCTTTAGCTATTAAAGGTTCTTTAAGAACGTAATATCTCTTAAAGCTTATATACGTTTATTTATATTTATTAAGCTAATAGTATTTACTTTAAATTATAAGAGTTATATAAATAAGTATACTAAAAAGAACTTTAGTTTAAATAAAGTAATATTATAGTAATAAAAAGAACGGAATACTACCCTTAAGTATTAAAAGTATTCTTTAGCTATATTAAAGGAAATAATAATATTATCGATAAAAGCCGCTATGTATTTTTAATATCTAAAAAGGACATTATTAATAAACCTTTAAATATATACCGGGGAGTTCTTAAAGCTTATAAGTATTATAAGCGATCTTTTTAGCTTATAATAACTTATAACTATAAACCTTTTTTAGTAGTTTTAATAAACTAAGAACTTATAAAGAAATAACGATATATTTACTATATTAATAAACTTTTTTTAAAAGGCGTTTAAATATATCGTATTAAAGTAGTATTAAGTAAGCGTTTAAAGTAATAAAGGTGTTAATCCCTTATAAATCTATAATTACTTATCCTTTTTCTTTTTTATATACTATCCTTTATACTATAAATACTAGCGCTGTAAATAAAGTTAGCTTAGAAACCGGCTTTAATCGGTTTTCCTTAATTAGCTAGCTAAATATTATATTTACAACATTTTTTATATATTACTTTATAGATATAATCTTAAAATAACTTCTTAATATCAATATTCTTTAACTAAAGAAATATATATATATATTTAAACTTATCTATATTTACTAATCCTTTATTTTTTCAAAGGTAGGGAAATATTTAAAAGATATTTTAAACTTTTAATATATATTTAAAGTCCTTAATATAAATCCGGACGCCTTTATTAGTAGTAAGGTTAAGTAAGTCTTTAGTTCGGCCGATTTTAAGCTTATAGTTTACTATAAGATCTTTTTATTAAAAGTCCTTAAAGAGGTTTATTTTATCTAAGTTTTCTATAAAAGCCTCCGCTAAGAGAAGAGTTATATTAACCTCTTTATATAGCTAAAACTACTTATTAAGGTTTATAATTATCCTTTCTTTTTAGTTTTATTAAAGTATTAATAGTTCCTTTTAGCGGCTTATTACTATAAAGCTTTTATAATCTTATATTATTATTTAAGTAAGCTTAAGATTTTTAAGAAAGAATATTATATTACGCCTTAATAATAATACTTAGACTTATATAGGTAAGGCGTAGCTAAAACTAACTAAAATTACTATAATAGTTAAGCAAATTACTTATTTATATATTACTAGTCCTAAACAGACTATCTTACCTTTAGTTTAAGTCCCTTTATAAGCCCCGATTTATAAGATTAACGTAAAGTTAATAAGGTCTTTTTAATAAGGAACTAAAAAATCTTACTTAAGTAATATATTAGCCGCTTAGTGTTTTACTATTTAAGCGCTAATCTTTACTTTAATAACTATAAGGCTACTATTTTGCCTTCTTAGTATATATATAGTAAATTCGACTTATTTAATAATAGCTATTTCTTTTACTCTTTAAATAAGAATTCGTTAAAAGAAGTTTATAGTTATATCTTAAAAGGTCTTTACTAAGTCGACTTAAATAAAGCTTTAGTTTACTTTAATATCTATATAAGCTTTAATACTTATCTTAGGCCTTGCTTTTTTATCGATTTATTAGCGTATATAAGTAAATTATAACGACTTATCGGGGCTTAATAGTTAAATATTAAAAGAAGCCTTAACTATTTAAACGCTTTATAGCTTCTAAATAACTACTTATTATATTAAGCTACGTTTTATATAGCAACGTCTTAATTAAGGTTAATAAGATATTTATCTTTAATATATTTATAAAGCTTATGTTTTAAAAAGAATACTTTGCTATAAAAATTATAAACTTTATTAGCCTTTTAAACTAAGTTTACTATAATATAAATTACGGCTTTTTTTAAACTTTGAGTTGTATTTATTTAAGCTTTTTTATATTATACTTTTTATCCTTTATATAAAGGAGTAAAATCCTTATACTAGCTTATTTTAATACTAAATAAATATTTTGCTAAGTCTTATAATAGACCCTAGCTAATATATTATATAAGAAATATTTCACCAGAATTTAAAAGCTTTTAATACGGAAACAGGAGACGAATATAAACTTAGTACTAGTAAAGGATAAGCGGAAAAGTCTACCTTATAGCCCGGAGAGGAATAATAATAATCCGGCGGACCGGAATAACTATTCTACGCCGGAAAGGCATAATAATAATCCGGCTAACACCTCTCTACGCATATAAAAGACTGTCTTTTCCTCTCTTCTTCCTAGCTAGAACTTCGACCTTTAAGTAATTTAAATTCGCCTTCTCGCTTCCTTTTTTCCTTTTATGCCTTAGTGCCTTCCTCCCGCCTTATACTCTAAGTCTTTAAATAGTTATAAATCTTTACTATTTATTTTTCTTAGTTATAAAGTATACTTTATACTACGCCTTATAGTATAAAGATAAGGGGATAAGGCGCGGACTAATTACCGCTAGTTAAGGCTAGTACTACGGACTAATTACCGCCGGTCGGGGCCGGTACTACGGACTAATTACTGCTAATTAAGCCGGTATAACGGGCGAATTACAATATATAAACGTATATAAAGGTTTAAAAATAGTAAAAAGCTTATCTATTCTTTAAAATATAGCTAGCTACTTTATACTTAGTTCTTTAAGTAAATTTTAAGGATCTTTAACTATACTATCCTTTTATTTATTATTAATATATATATAAACCGTAGATATCCTTATAAATTTACTTAATAAACTAAGTATAAGCCTAATTAGAAATACTATAGACTATAATTAAGGAAATCCCTTAAATATCCTTAGATATCCCGTACAAATCGCGGTAAAGTTTATTTTATATCTTTTAAAGTGCTTTTATAGTTAAAAATAAGTTAAACTATAGTTAAAATATCTTATAAAAATCCTTCAATATCCTTTTAAATTCCGGCAAAATCCGTTTAATAGTTCTTATAGTATTTCTAATAATAAAAAATATTATAAACTATAATTAAGTAGGATATTAAGCCTTTATAGTTATATCTTTAAAACCTTAACAGGGTCTAAGTAGTAATATTTATCGTATCTCCTTAAGCGAGCTTTTATAGTATAAACTCTGGGCACTCTTATTATAAGGTTCCGTAAAGCTCCTTAAAAGTAAAGTAAACAGTCTAAGCATAGCTATTTAAATTCTATAATAACTCCTTTAAGTAAAAAAGAAAAGCTAATATCCTTATTCGTTTAAAGTAAGAATAAAGTAAAGGGGGCGCTAAGTAATAGCTTTATAATAGTATCTTTATACTATATTAATAGTGCGCTATCCTTAATCTTTTAATAGTTTTTTCGGCCTATCCGGCTAATAATAGCTTAGTAGCTTAAGATAGTTAATAAGCGGCTTTTATTATAGATTTTTACCTCTTATTTAGTTATACGTTTTTATCTTTATTTAGGCGTTTAGCGCTTTTAGCTAGAACTTATAGTAAAGTTTTCCGACTTTTCTTTAAAGCATACGTTTAAGCACTTATCGGGTAGTAAGGAGTCTCCGCGCTAAGAAATATTTAAATTCCTTAGTAGGATACGTTATAAAAGACTAGCTTTATTTAAGCCTTATCTTATATTATTATCTTAGTTACCCTTTATACTATTTTTTAATCCTCCGGTTCATTTCCTATACTACTTACTAGCTTTATAAGCCGCTTATAAGCAAGATATTATATCTTACTTACTACTGCTATTATAATTATCTCTTACTTTCCGTTGCTAGGCTTTTTAACTTATTATCCTTTTTACGCGGCGCTATTACTTATGCCTTTCCGCCGATTAATATACGTTTAGCTACTAAGAAAGTATTAAAGTAAAGGTAGGCTATCCCGCTAATATTAATAAGTATAGTTAGTATTAAAGTATTAAACGTTTATATTCTTACTTAAAAGCTAGTAATAAAGTCCTTTATAGCTTTAATACTTAACTCCTTGCTCTTTAGGTTTTAAATATACTTAATAGTCTTAAAGAACCTCTTTATAGAAAGGGCCTTAAAAGTAAGAATATAAAGCGCGTAGTTAATATAGCTAATAAGGCGGATATTAAAGCTTAGGAATTTTATTACTTAAGTAAAAGTTAAGTTACGTTTAGACTTTTCGCGGTCTTATAAGTAAAACTTAGCTTACTTTATAACTAGGCGGAAACCTTTAATTATTATAATCTCGTCGCTAGAATATAAGCCCGCGAAGCTAGGCTTATTAAGGATCGTATTAATTATTACTAATAGCTCTTATAAAATCGGGTAGTAGAATATATTATAAGGCTAGTTATCGCTATCTTTTCCGGTTAAAAAGGGATAGCGGATAGATTATAATAAGGCGCTTATACGCTTTTATATAGCTAAGCTAAGTATAGTAATAAGTAAAAAACGGGTTCGCTAAGTAGGACTAAATAAGTCCTTAAGGCCTATAGCGGCTATAAGCTAAGAGGGGGATTTAATAGCGCGGGCTAAACTGCATATAAAGCAAAATAAGGTTTTAGCTATAGTAGCTAAAAATGCCGCTATAAACCCGGCTATAAACTAGTTAAGCTAGGCCTTAAATATATAGTTAAAGATAGCGCGGATATCGTTTTAATTATTTAGCTAAAGCGGGTTTCTACTAGCTATAGTAGCTATTATAAATCTTAAGACTAAAATAAGGTTAGCTAACTTAAAGGCATTAAGCATTAACTAGTTCTTTTACTAATAAAGATTTCTAGCTACGCCTTAAAAAATATATAGGCGGTAAGGGCTTTTAGGTAGTAAGAGCTAAGTAAAAAGTATAGCTAAGTTACTATAAAACCAGCTATTAAAACTATGCTAAAGTATAAAGCTAAGAGGTAAGTTGTTTAAGTTAAGTATTTAAAGAGGGTAGTATAAGCCGTCTCTTATAGTGCTATAATTTAAGTTAAATCTATCGGCTTAAGCGCGGTTATAAAAAGCGGCGTAGGTTTATATAGAAGCTTAAACTTAAAGGTTAAAACTTTTACTAAAAGACTTAAAGCTATAAAGAATAGCCGCCTTATTTTTATAAAGCTTAAGCGCTTACTTATATCCTTTATATTAAAGGCGTAAGGGCTTATAAAAGAGCGGGCTAAAAAAGTAGTTATAAAATAGCTAGTCTTAGCTATAAAAGACGTTAAATAATAAAGGGACTTAAAATAAAAGGATAAGAATTATAAGCTTAAAGTAAAGAAAGTTATATATATAGAGGTAAGTAAAGTATAGCGGGCTATAACTAGTAGTAAAGAAAATATAGTTATAAAAGGAAAAAAGAAAAAGAGAGAAGGCGGGCGGCGGAGAGAATTTTAATAAGTATACTATAAAGCTAAAAAGGCCTTGTTACTTAAAGTAAACAGCGATATATTATTATTAAAATAACTAATTACCTTAAGCGTAATAAGTTATAGTTTTTTATAACTTATAATAACCTTTAAGTCTTATACTTAAGCTTAACTGCTTAATTCTCTTAGTTTAAGAGTTTTATGTTAAGTTATAAAAGCCGTATATTATACTTTTATCTAAACTACTTAAGTAGCTAACTCTTTTTATGCTTTTTTAAAGGCTTTTACGATCTTTAATAAAAAGACCGCTTTTTTATCTACTTATAAGTTATAGCTACTTAGCTAGCCTTTTTAAGCTATAAAGAACTCTTTTTTTAACTTTTTACTGCCTTTTTCTATTATATAGCTTTATAAGATTCGTTTTACTTTTTACTTATTTAAGTAAGGTATCTTTTTATCTTAAACTAAGCTTAAGTATATAGCTAGCTCGTCCGCTAAGTATAGTTATACTACTAAAACTATAAAATAGATATTAAAGGACCTTTTAATATTTAACCGGTATACGAACTATCTTACTTTAGCAGTAACTTTAAACTACTTAGTGCGTCTTTTTTAAACCTTCGCTAGTTTACTATCCGCAACGTAGTAACCCTTATTAAGCTAAAGCTAAACCTAATCGCTAAGCTTAAATTTTAGTAAGTAGTGCTTTTTATTATATCTATCCTTTATAGCGGCCTAGGTATAAGTAATAGCTAACTTATCTTCTTTTTATAAAATTTCTTAGTTTTATAGGTATAAGTAGTTACTAAGAAACTAAAGGCCGTTATTTATTTTTATCCTAATAATAAGCTTATTAAAGGCTATATAAATTACTAAAAAGAAGGAATTATTAAAGCTAAACTAAAAGACACCTAATATATTAGTTTAGCATAGGTCTAGGAAATCGGCAGTAAAGAATTCTAGCACGATTTCTACGTTTTAATTTCGCCTTTTTAATAGGCCGTTAGTTTAAAGGTGCTAAGTAGTAAATATAAGCAGCTTCGATTTTAAGGCTTATTAAAAAGTCCGCTAAAATACTAAAGTAAACTTTATATCTTAATTAAAGATTATCCCTTTTAAAATCCCTTAGTTAGCGCGGAGTAGCTTAGTATATAACGCTTATACTTAGTCTTTCGCTACTAACTAGTTATTACTTATAATAAGGAGATATATTTTTAAGAATTTATTAGTTATAGTTAATAAGTATTAAGGGCCTATATATACTTAGTTTAGTAGTATATAGCTAAATACTTCTTTATTTAAAGCTAAAGAGAGAAAGGGGAAATCTTTATTTAAGCTACGTAGCTTTATACTTTATAAAAGTCGCTTAAGTAGCCTATACTTAAGTTAAGTTTAAGTTAAGATTAAGCTAGGTTTAAGTAAAGTTCTATATAACTTTAACTATATATTAGCCTAACTTTAAGTTATTCGCTATAATATAACTATAGTTCTTTTTATAATATAGCTTATTAAACTATCCCCTTTTTAAGCTATCGTATACCGGGGTATATAATATCGCCGCCCTGCTCCTTACTCCGCGCTTAACGTTAATTAGTATAGTCGTCCTTATTATACTTATAAATATACGCTAATATATCCCCTTTAATAACGTTATATTATAGTATCGGATATATTATACGCTTACTTATTTATACCGCTATATTATTCTTAATAGCTTTAAAGCAGTATAATATATCTCCTCCGCTTACCGCTATTATTAGTACTTAAGGCACGTCTTACTTTCTTACTACTTCTAGTCTTTAAGTATAAATAGCTTTCCTCTCTCCCTTTTTTTTTTCTTTCCTTTATTTTATTACTAATCTTCTTACGCGCGCGCTACCTTTTATAATAGCTTCGCTATGCCGCGCCTTAATATATCTACTATAACCTCTTACGCTTTATCTCCCGCTATCTTATAAGCGTCTTCTTATCTTATACCTCTTAATATACTTAGTAACTATACGTTACTACCTTTATATTAATCTTCGCGCCCGCTACTATTGCTTAGTAAGCGGAGCGTAATACATAGCACTACTATATAGCGCCCCTCTTACTTTATATATATTAGATATATAGCGTCTTTTAACGCGGATACTTAATATAAGGCTTATTAAAATTAAGCCTTGCTTTAAGCCCGTAATTATTTTGCTTATACCCGCGCCGGATTATGCTATTTACTTAAATATCCCCGAATTTAAACTATATATAATATAACGCTAATACGATATTAGTATACTAGCGATATAGTTACCGCCGCGAACGCGCTTTAAGACTATATGTTTTAAAGGACGTTTAAAGACTATTATACTAACTTATATTTACGTTTTTCGATCTTTAATAAACGCTAGCTAAAAGAATATTACTAACAATTACTATAATATATAAAGTTAGCTTATACTATTACTATAGCGCGCTAAGCTTAAATATACTTTAACGTTTAAAGTTAATTTATTAATATTAGCGGGTAGTTACTAGCTTACTTTAATTAAGTTATAGTTTCTTAAATATTTTATCTATATTTACTTTATATTTTATTATATCTTATTATATCTTTTATTTATCTTATCGTTATTTATACTTAATATACGTTTATAGCTTATCTTCCTTATGCTTATTATTTAAAATCGTCTTAATATCCACTAAGCGTAGTTTAAAACTCCCTCTTATTTTTCTTAGTTTTCATTTTTTTTATCCGCTATTTCCCTTATTTTATTTCTTACTCCTTAGCTTAGTTTATTATCGTCCTTCCGCCTCGCCCTTATCGTTCTTTATTGCGTTGCTATACTATTCTTTAAATTTCTTTAAAGCGATTATATCCTAAAAGTCGCTAATTAGCTACTATATTAAGTTAGCGTACTTATATTACTTTACTAAAACTTAGCGTTATCTCCCCCTTTTAATCTATCTTTATTAACCTTACTTAATCTTTTTTATAACGTACTTTAGTTTATCGTTTTCCTTAATTACTAGTAGTAGCTAGTAGTCGTTAACTACTTAGCTAAGTAAGGGGTTATTCGCTATATAGTAAAAAAACTTTTTATATAGTCTTTTATATACCCTCCTTAGTCTATTAAGTTTTACTATATATAAGCTAACTACTTTTATTATAATATACTTTTAGTATAAGTAATTAAGCTTTTAGTAAGGCTTATTTATAATATACTTCCTTATATTTAGCTATACCTTATTACTTACTTAAAGTCTTTCCGCTAGTATATATAAATAGTTCGCTATCTCCTCTTATCCTACTTATAATATAGCGATTACCGTTTAAAGGAAGTTAGCAACCTCCCTTATTCTTTATATAAGGCTTTATACGCCCTTTATATTTAATATAAGCGGTCTCTTTTCTTATATAATTTAAATCGGCTTAATATTATACTTATACATAGCGAAGAAAAGGCTTATACTTATTTTTAATATTACTTAATTATTAAGCGCTACCTAAGTATAAGGTAGCTATGCCCCTTAGTCGTCTTACTTATAGTAAACGTATATATAGAGGTATACTTATACCTCTTAGTTTATACGCTTTATCGCTTTATCGGTCTATAAGTAGTAAGCTAAACTTAGTTTCCTTTAAACCTTAGTTTATTAATAGAATTCCCGCTAAAATTACCTTATTTAGTTTATCTTTTAATTTAAGATAATAAACTTTAATATTTTATAAAAGCAAAAGTAAGATTATAAGAACTTAGTAGCGTATACTACTACTTTTATCGTTAGTATTACTTTTAAAGTTATTGCTTTTATTAACTTATTTATTATTACTTAAAGGTTTTAAAAGCCCTTAGTCCTTATTAGCAGTAAGTTAACTATAAAGTCTATTATTAAGTATATAAACGGCTATATAAGGGGCGGTAATAATTAAAAGAGCCCTTTTTAAAGTTACCTTTTAATATACCCCTTACTATATAGCTTATAGTTCGCAATAAGCTAGCGCACTATTAATAACTAGCTTAGCTAAAAAAACTTTTAAGCTAGTATCGCGAGCGTCCTCTTACGCCTTAAGTATCTTACCGCTATTAAGTTATATAT
This sequence comes from Ophiocordyceps robertsii, assembly GCA_027405785.1. Classification (NCBI taxonomy): domain Eukaryota; kingdom Fungi; phylum Ascomycota; class Sordariomycetes; order Hypocreales; family Ophiocordycipitaceae; genus Ophiocordyceps; species Ophiocordyceps robertsii. The sequence continues at coordinate 31,378 of JAPEBW010000132.1, forward strand.
CTACTAAGCGATTAATACTTAAAGCTTATCTAGCTTTTTATCCTCCCCCTCCTGAAGGTATTAAGCCTTATTTAGCACTTAAAGCTAGTCTTTAAAATAAAGGCGCCCTCTTATATTAATTATATACTTACTTACTTAAACCTTTAATTATTATTTTAAAGTAAGCAATTAATCGCTATTCCGCACTACTTAAAATACTACTTAATACTCCTTATCCTTTTATAATATCGCTATTTACCGCTTTTATATCTCCTACTTATTAAATATATAGGCCGGTTATACTTATTCCTTAAGTATATCTTAGCTTAAGTTTAGGTTAAGTTTTAGCTAAACTCTGCCTATATTCGCCTTACCTTTATCTTAAGGTATAAGGTCGTCTGCCTTACTTATATAAGTAATTAACTTTACGTTTTCTTCCTTTACTTATATTATCGCGATAGTACGCTCTTTTTATACTAATTATCGCGGGAGGTTTATATACTTACCGCTAAGGGGGACTTAATATCTTATTAATCGCGCGCTATTTAAGATTATCTATACTACGCGTCCTATCTCCTTTTTATAAAATACCTTTTTTAACTTATCTTAATCGCGGCGCGATAAAGTATTAAGTACTACCGCTAACTTCCTTAAGTAGTACTTTAATATAAAGTTATATAAAGCGAGCTTTATCGCTTATTTACTTTATATTTTATTTAACTTTCTTTTTATTATAAAGTACTTTAGTTTCTTATAGTTTATTAGCACTATAAACGCTAGTATATTATATAACTTTACCCCTTAAAAGTTTAAGTATTATATAATTATAAGTAACTTTTTATTATAAATCTAGTAATTATACTTTACTATATTAAGTCGTTTTAAGAAAAAACCTACTAAGTATTATATCTTATTTAGTCTTATTTATATTAATATACTGCTTATTATATATTTATAGTCGTCCGCTTTTAAGTACGTTTCTCCCTTAAGGTTATATAATTATAGTATTAGTATATTATAAAATACCTTTTAAATAAACTTTAACGCGGCTTAGTGCTTATTAGTTTAAAAGAAGGTTACGTTCTTTTTATAAAGGCTATTTAAGCACTATAAGGCCTTAGCGTAAAGCGGGATAAAAGTATAATAATAATTCGCGAACTTAAGGAAGCTTTAAACGCCTTTTATATTCCTTAGCGCTTACTATATTTAAATAGCCTAGATCTTTTTTAAGTTATACTAAACCTTACCTTTAGCTTATATAATAAAACCTAAGTACTTTCCTTTTTTTATTATAAAGTCGTATTTCTATAAGTTTAGTATAAAGCTTACCTTTTTTAACTTTTTAAGCACCTTCGCTACCTTATCTTAAAAATCGCGGAGTGACTTTAATAAGTAAATTAAAACGTTATTTATATATACTATAACGAACTTATAAAGGTAGTCTTTTAGCACTTAGTTAATATAGCGTTTAAAGGTAGCTAGCGTTCTTATAAGGCTAAATAAGCATTCTTACTACTTAAATAGTCTAAACCTTATTTAAAAGGCTATCTTAAACTTATAGCCCTCCGCGATTTTAATCTTATAAAATACTATAATAATATCGAGTTTCGTAAACTAATATACTTTCGCTAATATCCTTAGCGTTTTTATAATTAATAATAGTATATACCAATCCCTCTTTATAATTATATTTAAGGCTTAGTAGTTATAGTAAAAGTATAAATAGCTATCGGCCTTTTTTATAAATAATACCGGCGCCGCGGCTAACAAACTACTTAAGCGGAGAAGGTTTGCTTTTAGTAACTCGTTTAAAGTCTTTTAAAGAATAAGGAGTTCTTCTTTTAATATATTATAAAAGGGCCCTTATAATAGTAGCGGCTCCTTACTATCTTTATTTAAGGTAAGCTAGATTTTATAATCTATACCCGGTTAAAACGGGGGCTACTTAAGCGCTTTTATAAGTATAAAAAGGTTTAAATAAGCTTATAGTACTTACGCTAGGATATAGTTTACTAAGTCGACCGGTATCTTTAGCTAAAAGGCCCTCTTTATATTCTTTATCGTAATTACCTTTATATTAAGCCTTTATCGTTGCCTTTAGTTATCCTTTTAAGCCCTTTTTTATTAACACTCCGCTGCGAAGATAAAGGCGCTTATTAGCTTTGCTTCTTAGATATCCGCGACTTTCGCGGCTGATTTTAATACTTTAAGGCTGATTTAAATCCCTGCTTTTTTATGCCGGATCCGATCCCCCTTAGTATTATAAACTACCTTATGTTTCTTTATCTACGGTCTCCTTAAAAATACGTTATAGCTTAACTCCGGTACTATATAGGCGAATATTTATTTTAAGTGCTTATTAATCTTTATTTTAACGCTATAATCCCCTTTATTTAAAGCGTTAGTACGTCCTTTAAAAAGGGCTATAGTAGCCTCCTTATCCTATCTACAAAAGGCATTTATAGCTTCGTTACTACCTCCTTACTTACTACGGTATAGTAATTATAGCTTATATCTATAAGTACGTTAAGCCCTTTCTTCTTATTAATACAAACCTTAAGTAGTACTATATTTAGTATAAGGTGCTTTTTTCTTAACTTTTAAGCTATTTACTATTTCTTTTTCTCTTTTAGCGCCTAACTTCGCGTTAAGGTTCCTTTTTTCTTAAATCGAAATCTACTTTTATTACCTCCTTAGCTATAAGTATAGCTACTTATAAGGTTCCTTCCTTCTTTTTTTTATAAAATCGGGCCATATACCTTATTATTCTATAAGCAAAATACTATTATATATCGGGCCGGCTTTATCCTCCTCTTAGCTAAGTTATAGCGTTAATTTTACTTATTAAGGTATCGCCCTTTAAGTCTTTTCGGTCTTAAGTCGCACCCCTTATTACCCTTTTCCGGCCTTAAAACGGCTACTTAGTTTACTTAACCCTTTTTAGCTTTACCGCAATCTATATAACTTAATTAGTATACGCTAGGAAACTTAAGGTTAAAAGGTTGACTATCGTAAGTGCTTTTTTAAAGCAAAGGCCTAAGGCGCCTTTTAAGAATATAATTTATATATTATATAGCTACGACCCCCCTCCCGCTTTAAAAAGCCTTTACTTAAACTTAAGGAGGAACGCCGCGAACGTTTAGTTCTCTCCTTATTTAATCGTATAAATAGCTACCGCCGCCTGCGATTAAATATTAATATTAAGGTAAATTAAATCAAGGTACTTAAAGAATTCCTACTAATCGTAACTTTAATCCGCGCCGGTACTATAATAAGTCGCTACGGTTTACTATAGCCCTATATTTAAGTAATTATAAATTAAGTTAAAAACCTCCTTTAAGCTTAAGAACAAGTCTTAGTCGATCTTATAATTTTCTTATATATATTATGCTTAAGGCATAAAGTAGTAATACTAGCTATTAAACTTCTTTAGCGCTAAGAGTAGCTTCCGCTAGTCCTTTTTCTTTATTACTTCTTTTTTTATCGTGGGCGTTATAGCCCCCGCTATTATATCGTAAAGTAGTATTAAGCTACCGGTTAGTAAGCCGGCCCCTCCTTATATATACGTCCTTACCGTCTTTTTTAGCTTTTATATTAAGGCCTTAAACTAGCTTATTAGCTATTATATTTACTACTAGCTTGCTAAAACTTAGTAGCTCGTTTTAATAGCCTTTACTTATAGTAAGAGGATCGCTTATTTAACCTTAGTTTAGATATCAGCCTCTTTTAGCCTTCCCTCTTACCCCCTTTAAGCATAGCCCCCTTATACTAAGTAGGCTTCTTACTTATGCTATATCGTAGTAAGTAAGTCTCTTCTTAAGTTATATAACCTCGTTTAAAAGGAGCTTAAAATATATTAAGGGCTTATATATACTTAGTTTAATAGTATATAGCTAAATAATTATTTATTTAAAGCTAAAAAGAGAAGGGGGAAATCTTTATTTAAGCTATATAGCTTCGTACTTTATACGGGTTGCTTAAGTAGCCTATACTTAAGTTAAGTTCGGGTTAAGGTTAAGCTAAGTTTAGGTAAAGTCCTATATAACTTCGGCTATATGTTAGCCTAACTTTAGGTTATTAACTATAGTATAACTATAGCTCTTTTTATAGCATAGCCTATAATAATAAAGTATTAAAAAAGTTCTTTATAAGATCTTTTTATAAGGATTATTTAGCTTAAACTATTAAGAGGTTAGTAATAGGGTTTATCGCTATTATATAATATAAACCTAACGGGCTTTAAATCGGAATAAGCTATTTTAGCGTTTTGCTTTAATCGGTTTAGTTATAATAGTAAGTATTATAGCTATTTATAACCTTATTTATATGTTTACTAAGCCGTAAGATTAAAAAGCTCTTAAATAGATCTTATTATATATAAGTACAGCTAGTATAAAAATATTTACGGTAAGCGTCTTTAACAATCTCCTTAGTATAAGTGTTAAGAATATATAATCCTTAGTATCCGTTATTCTTTATAAAGTATAGTAACCCCTATAACTAAAGGAATAAGAGTTTAAGGATATTAACCTTATCGCTAAGCTACGCTATAATCTTTACTTACTATATATCCTCCGTATATATATTAATTAATTTTTAGCGGAGCGGTAATTCGATTAATACTTCCGCGTAAAGGAATATATACTTTATTGTTTCGTCTTCTTAAATACGTTTTAATTCCTCTTTTTAGTTTAAGGATACCGGCTTATTATCTAAATACGGTAAGTATAAAAAGGCGTTTAGTATAACGTTTTCGATAGTAAAGAAATAGCATACTTTAAGCGGGAATTAGCTTAAGTATTAAGATATAAAGACTAGCTTATTATTAGATTTTATACTAATAAAAATTAAGGATTTTTAGTATACGATTTTATAAGTACTTATATAGTTAGTAAAGATAACTACTTATAGCGTTCTTATAAATAGTACTATAATACGTAACTTATAAACTACTTATATTAAACCGGCTACTTTAAGTTTTATAAGCTAATATTAAGGCTCTCCGCTTTTAAGGGCGCGGCTTAAGTAAATAATAAGCTAGACCTTAGTTTAAGCTAATAACGTCTTTTTATCTTATTCCGTGCCTTCCTTTAAGTAAAAGGCTATAGCCGCTACTTCGTATTCTTAAGATATATCGATTTAGATAAATAGTTATTAAGCGGGGTTAAAGTAATAAATCGTTTTAAGCTTAATAAGTTTTTTAGTTAGATTTATAAAGGCCTTTCTTTCTTTTAAAGTAAGCTAAAAAGCGGCTTTCGCGGTATATTAAGCCCGTTATTAGCCTGTTAAAAGGACTCTTTCTTCCTATCCTATTAAAAGTAGCTTTATCTTTCGTTTTTATAAAACGTCGACCTCTTTAAGAAAATATAAAACTATATAATATAGCTACTTAATAAGGCCGATCTATTTCTTAAGCTATTAAAGGTTCTTTAAGAACGCGATATCCTTTAAGGCTCGTACGCGTTTATTTATATTTATTAAGCTAATAGCGTTTACCTTAAATCCGAGGAGCTATATAAATATTATAGAATCTAAACGGCCACGCCCAGACTCCTTACTTTACTCTTAAGAAGCCTTATAAAACCCCGCGATAAGAACGCCCGGAGTACGCACTATAAAGGCTCGCTTAAGGAGATATAATAAACATTACTAATCGGACCTTACTAAGGTTTTTAAGATAGAACTACGGAGGGTTAAAAGCCTACTTAACTATAGTGTATAACGTTTTTAACTATAGAAGATACTGTAAAAACTACTAAGCGGATTCCGCCGGTATCTTAAAAGGATATTTAAGGATTTCTATAGGATATCTTAACTATAGTTTAACCCGTTTTTAACTATAAAAGCACTTTAAAAGATAAAGGATAAACCTTATTATAATTTTTAAAGGATATTAAAGAATATTAAAGGATATTTTAAGAATTTCCTTAACTATAGTTTATAGTATTTTTAACTAAGCTTATACTAAGTTTATTAAGCGATTTTATAAAGATATATACGGTTTATCTATATATTAACGATAAATAAAAAGATAGTATAGTTAAAGATCTTAAAGATTAGCTTAAAAAACTAAGTATAAAGTAGCTAGCTATACTTTAAAAAATAAAAAAGCTTTTTACTATTTCTAAACCCTTATATATCTTTATATATAGTAATTAGTTTATTATACTAGCCCGACTAGCGGTAATTAGTCTATAATACCGGCCTTAACTAATAGTAATTAGTCCGTAGTAGCGGCCTTAATTAGCAGTAATTAGTCCGCGCTTTATCCCTTTATCTTTACGCTATAAGGCATAGCTAATAGTAGTAATTCCTACCTATTTAAACGGAAATCCCTTAAATATCTACTAAGCTAAAAGCAACTATATCGCACGATTAAGTACTTATCTTATAGGAAGTTAGATACTAAATAATATTTTCTTTAGTAAGAGGCTTTTATTAGCCTTTAAGTCTAACCTTAATAATAAGCACCTCTTCTTTAACGCGCTTATAATAAAACTTTAAGATAAGTAAGCTATAAAAGCGGAAAAGGCCGCGGCTTACTAAGTATACCGGTTTAATAATCTCCTTTACCTTTTTTTAAGGTACTATAATATAATAGCTTACGGAGCTAAAGAAGACGTAAAATAAGTCTTGCTTAGCTAAGCTAAGACTATTACTTTTTAAAAGGTAATCTGATTTTAAAATATAAATAAAGAATAGACTATAAAATAATAAAACCTATATAACTAAGTAAACTAAGTTTAGTATTACTTAAATAGATCAATTATCTTTTAAATAAAAAAGGTAAGGATAAGCCGACTTTAAAACTATCTAGCTCCTTACTTACTAAATACCCTCCGGATTAAGCTTATAATAAAGTTACTCTTTCCTTAAAATAATAAGCTTAGCGGATATTTTTACCGTATATTACTAATAAAGTTTAGCTTAAAGGCCTTAACCGGAAATCTGCCTTAAAGGATACTTAGTAGTTTCTTAGTTTAGTATTTCTTTTTAGCTTTATCCGCTATAGCCGAGCTAACTAAAGCATTTTTAATACTATTAATTAATAAAAACGAGCTTTTTATACTAAAGGCCCCGCAGCGTACTGGATTTTAAGATATATATAAGATAGAAGGTTAAGCGCTTAGCGAGAGTATTAAGATAAAGACCTTAATAATAAGCGATAAAGACGCGGTAAGCGATACCCTTAGCGGGCTAAACCTATTTATACTTAGCGCGTAGATACTAAGATTAAGTATAGCCTTAAGCCTCTTAATAAGAATAGTAGTAATATTAAACGAATAATTCCTTAGTCTTTTTTAAGTATTAAGAAAACAAAACGCGCTTACTAAGCCTTAAGAAAAGCCTTAATTATAAGTTAAGAATATAAAAAGATTTAACTTATTAAGACTTTTAAAAGTATCTTTTAACGAAGTTTAAGAAGACGATAAAGCTAATATATTTTAAAGAGTAAACCGTTTTATCGACTTTATCTACTAAAATGCTAATAAAAGTAAGGCCTATACGGATAAATTAGCTATTAAATTGCCTTTACTTTATTAAGGAAGTATAGCGGAATAGTATTCCGGGGACTTTTTAAAACTATAATAAAAAAGACTTAGCGAGCTTAGTATTAAACTAAGTTGATAAATCTCCGCCTTATAAAAATAGTTCGGAATCCGCTTAAATATAGCGATATAAGCACTTAATAAAGAGCACTTTATTATCGAAGATAAAGTAATAAAATCCGACTTTAAGTCTTAAATATCCCGCTTATAATATAAAGCTAAGGCCGCGCTTTATTAGCTAAACTACTTAATTATAATTATCTACTAAAGGCTAGATATCTACTTATAAGAATCCTTATAACGTTTACTAAGAAACGAGGATATTAATAGATAGATTAATAAATATAAGAAAATTCTTCCTTAGCTATAAGTTAAATATACTAAAGGATCTTAAAAGCACTTATTAGCGCGAAAGAAATAAGTTTAACTTATAAAAAGGCAAAGGCTAACTAGCGATACTCTATACGCACTTAAAGGATAGTTTAAGACGCTTTAGCTATTTATTAAAAGCTTATTAAGGCCGTGGGTTATGCTTATAAACCGCTTAGTAAAAGCGGATATACTATAAGCTTTATAGCGCTCGCTAAGTTAAGGGAGAAATCCGCTTAAATAGTTAAGAATATAAACTAAGGTTTTTTAGCTTAAAAGAAAGGGAACTTTTAAGACTATACGCTTATTAATATTAAAGCTAAAGCGGGTATACCCCGCGACTAAAAAAGGAACTATAATAAAGACTAATATCTATTTAAGGGACGAAGAGTATAATAGAGAAGGAGCTTAGTTAGATATTAATAAAAGCTTAAAGGAAACCGCAATTTATACTATAGCAGACTTAGTATAGGAGGCCGATAAAGTATATAGATTTTACGGTAAAGTATTCCCCTTAAAGAATAAGCTTTACTAATATATTTAAGATAAACACCCCCTTAACCTTAACTAAGATATTACTATATAAAGATTTAGCTTAGTATAGTAAGTAGTTATTTAGAAGCTATAAAGCGTTTAAATAGTTAAGGCTTCTTTTAATATCTAGCCGTTAAACCTTAATAAGCTATTACTATTTACTTATATATACTTACTAATTTATAAAAAAAGAATCCCGGAATAAGCATTAAAGCCTATATAAATACCGGGGCAGACTAAAGCCTTATCTAAGCTAACTTAGTAAAGACCTTTTAAGATATAACTATAAACTCCTCTTAATAAATTCTTATTAAAGGAGTAAGAAAGATAGCTACTATTAAATAAGTAGAATTTACCGCGTATATACTAAGAAAGCTAAATAGTAGCCTTATAGTTATAAAAGTAAGGATCGGCGCTTAGATAGTAAAATGCTTAGCGGCTAATATATTACTTAACTAAGACTTTTTAGTTCTTTATTAAGGGGACTTTATTAACTTTACGTCGGTTTTATAAATCGGGGCCTATAAAGGGATCGAAGTTAAAGTTAAGATAGTTTAGCTAAGACTAGTAATATATAGGTAGGTAATTTACTTAGTTACTATAACGATTTTAGCTAGTTCTAGCTACGCCTTACTTATATAGGTTTAAGCGCCGCTATTAAGGCGTAATATAATATTTTTCCTTAATAACCTTAAGCTCGCCCGGATAATAATATAGGATTATAAGAGCTTTATAGCGATAAACTATTTTTAGGAACTACTAATACTCCGCTAAGGCTAAAAGGTAAGGATAATTATAAACCTTAATAAGCAATTTTAGCTATATAAGGAGGTCGATACTATTACTCCCTTAGCGGAAGCCCTTACTAAAAATCCGGATAAAATAGACCCCGCTAAGGACTTCTTATAAAAGGACCTTATAATAAACTCTAAGCTTAAAATCGGCCGAACTAAGGACTTACTTAAACTTACTACTAATAAAGGTATTTGGATTTATATTCAAGACTTAAAATACGTATTAAAAGTTTAAGATATCCTTAAATTATTTCCTTACCTTTAAAGGGATAAAGGAGTAGTATATATAAACGAATCCGAATATATATATATCCCTTTAATAAAAGGATAGTAATATTAATAAGTCGTATTAAGATTATACTTACTAAGCGATAAAGATAAGAAGGTACTAGATATACTATTTAGCTAGCTAACCGCGTACGGCCGATTAAAATAAGTTTATAGGCTAACTCTATTTATAGTACTAAGATTCGTAGTATAAAGAATAGTAAATAAAAAGGAAAAAGGATAAGTAGTCGTAGACTTATAGGGGATTAATACTATTACTACCTTAAACGCTTACTTAATGCCCCTTTTAAGCGATATAATTAAACGCCTTTAAGGAAAGAAGTTTATTAATATAGTAAATATATAATCGTTTTTTTACTAATTCTTAGTCTACTAAGACTATTAAGAAAGGTTTATAGTTATAAGCTATCGTAAGCTAAAAAGATTATTAGTAATACTTATAGGCTTTAAGAACTCCCCGGTATATATTTAAAGGTTTATTAATAACGTCCTCCGTATATATTAAGAATACGCGGCGGCCTATATTAATAATATTATTATTTACTTTAATATAGCTAAAGAATACCCTTAATATTTAAAGGCCGTATTCCGCGCTTTTTACGACTATAATATTACCTTATTTAGACTAAAGTCCTTCTTAGCATACTTATTTATATAGCTCCTCGGATTTAAGGTAGACGCTATCGGCTTAATAGAAATAAATAAACGTATACGAGCTTTAAGGGATATTATTTTCTTAAAGAACCTTTAATAGCTTAAGAAATAAATCGGCCTTACTAAGTAGCTACGCTATATAGTCCCGTATTTTGCTAAAAACGTTAATATCTTTTAAAAACAAAAGATAAAGCTACTTTAAGTAAGATAGAAAGAAGAAGTCCCCTTAAGGGGCTAAAGATAGGCTTAATATACTATAAAAGCTGCTTTTTAGCCTACTCCGAAAAGAAAAAAGGCCTTCGCGATTTTAATTAAGAAACTTACTAAGCTTTAAACGATTTACTACTTTAACCCCGCTTAATTACTATTTATCTAAATCGATATATCCTAAGAATAAAGAGTAAAGGCTAAAGCCTTTTACTTAAAAGAAGGCACGGAATAAGATAAAAAGACGCTACTAGCTTAAACTAAGGTCTAGCTTATTATTTACTTAAGCCGCGCCCTTTAAGGTAAAAAACCTTAATATTAACTTATAAACCTTAAAGTAGCTAGTTTAGTATAAGCAGTTTATAAGTTACGCACTATAGTATTATCTATAAGAAAGTTATAAGTAATTATCTTTACTAACTATATACGTACTTATAGAATCGTATACTAAAATTCCTTATTCTTTATTAGTAGAAAATCTAATAATAAGCTAGTCCTTACGTCTTAATACTTAAGCTAATTCCCGCTTAAGGTATATTATATCCTAAGCGTTAAAAATATCGTGCCGGACGCGCTTTTATATCTCCTATATTAAGATAATAGGCCGGTATCCTTAAACTAAGAAAGGGAATTAAAACGTATTTAAGAAGACGAAATAATAGACCGCGTATTCTTTTACGCGGAAGTATTAATTAAATTACCGCTCCGCTAAAAAATAATTAATAGATATACGGAGGATATATAGTAAGTAAAAATTCTAGTATAGCTTAGTAATAAGAACGGTATCCTTAAGCTTTTATTCCTCCGGTTATAAAGGTTACTATACTTTATAAAAAACGATAAATACTAAAGACTATATATCCTTAAGACCTACGCTAAGGAGATCGTTAAAGACGCTTATGCTAAATATTTTTATACCGGCCGCACCTATATATAGTAAGATTTATTTAAGAGCTTCTTAATCTTATAGCTTAGTAGATATATAAAAAGGGTTATAGATAGCTACGATGCTTATTACTATAACTAAACTAACTAAGGTAAGACATTAAAGTAGCTTATTTTAATTTAAAGCCCGCCGGTCTTATACTATATAATAGCGATAAACTTTATTACTAAGCTTTTAGTAGTCTAAGCTAAATAATTCTTATAAAAGGATTCTATAAAGAACTGTTTTAATACCTTATTAACTATAACTAATAAATTCTTAAAAATATATCTCCTTATCTTAAGTAATAACTAGTTTATAGCGGAAGACTAAGTATAAGCGTTATATACTAAGCTACTCCGCGCTAATTAAAAGATTCTAAAAGGGATAATCTTAAATTAAGATATAAAGTCTACCTTAGCATTTTAGCGGACCTTATAGTTAGCCTTTAAATCAAAGCTTCTTATATTTACCGCTTAGTACCTTTAAATTAACGGCTTATCGGAAAGGCAAAACTAAACTATAAAAATCGCGCTACGATTCTTTACCGCTAATTTCCCGGACTAACGCTAAACCGATACGCTAATCGCTTTTTAGTTTAGCCTTAATAATTCCTTCTTCTTAGTAATTTACGCGGCCTTTAATAAGTATATTATAAGAATAATAATAAATAACGGCCTCCGGTTTCTTAATAACTACTTATATATATAAAACTAAGAGGTCTTATAAAAAGAAGCTAAGTTAGCTATTACTTATACTTAAGCCGCTATAAAGAATAGATATAATAAGAAATACCGCCCGCTAAAATTTAAGCCTAGCGATTGAGTCTAGCTATAGCTTAGTAAGGGCTATTATAATATAAGTAGTAAACCGGTAAAGCTTTAAAAAAGATATACTAAGCCGTTTAAAGTTACCGCTAAAGTAAGATATCTTATATACTAGCTAGATATAAAAAGGTCCCTTAATATCTATCCGGTCGTTTTAATAGTATAACTACGCTTAGCGAACGAGCTAGCTATACGCTTAAGCTTAGTTTAGGATTAAGGGATACCTTACTTAAATAAGTAAGAAGTAAAATAAATCCTATAAAGCTATATAATAAAGAAAGGCGGTAGTAAGCTAAGAAAGGAGTTTTTTATAGCTTAAAAAAGCTAGTTAAGTAGCTATAACTTATAAGTAAACGAAAAAGCGGTCTTCTTACTAAAAATCGTAAAAGCCTTCGAAAAAAACATAAAAGGAGTTAGCTACTTAAGTAGCTTAGATAAAAGTATAACGTACGGCCTTTATAACTTAATATAAAACACTTTAACTAAGAGAATTAAGCGGTTAAGCTTAAGTATAAGACTTAAAAGCTATTATAAGTTATAAGAAACTATAACTTACTATACTTAAGGTAATTAGTTATTTAAAGAATAATATACTACTATTTACCTTAAGTAATAAGGCCTTTTTAGCCTTATAATATGCCTTTTTAAATTCTTTTTACCGCTTACCTTATTTTCTTTCCTTTTTTTATTTTATAACTATATTTCCCTTTACCGCTAGCTATAGCCCGCTATACCTTACTTACTATTATATATATAACCTTGTTTACCTTAAGCCTATAATCCTTATACTCCCGTTTTAAGTCCCTTTATCGTTTAACGTCTTTTATAGCTAAGACTAGCTATTTTATAACTACTTTTTTTAGCCCGCTTTCCTATAAGCCCTTACGCCTTTAATATAAAGGATATAAGTAAGCGCTTAAGCTTTATAAAAATAAGGCAGCTATCCTCTATAGCCTTAAGTCCTTTAATAAAAGTTAAAACCTTTAAGTTTAAGCTTTTATATAAACCTACGCTACCTTCCGTAGCTACGCTTAAGCTAATAGATTTAACTTAAACTATAGTACTATAAAGGATAGCTTATACTACCCTTTTTAAATACTTAACTTAAACGACTTGCTTTTTAGCCTTATACTATAACGTAGTTTAAATAGCTAGTTTTGCAGTAACTTAGCTATACCTCCTGCTTAGCTCTTACTATCTAAAAGCCCTTACTACGTATATATTTTTTAAAGTATAGCTAAAAATCTTTATTAGCGGAATAACTAGCTAATACTTAACGCCCTTAAGTTAGCTAACCTTACTATAGTCCTAAGATCTATAATAGCCGCAATAGCTAGCGGAAACCCGCTTTAGCTAAACGACTAAAATAATATCCGCGCTATCTTTTACTATATATTTAAAGCCTAGCTTAATTAGTTTATAGCTAGGTTTATAGCGGCGTTTTAAGCTACTATAGCTTAAACCTTATCTCGCTTCGCACGCGGTCTAGCTTTTACTATAAAATCCCCTTCTTAGCTTATAGCTACTATAAACCTTAATAACTTATTTAGTCCTACTTAGCAAACGCTCTTTTTACTTAGTACTATACTTAGCCTAGCTATATAAAAGTATATAAGCGCGTTATTATAATCTATCCGCCGTCCCTCCTTAACCGGAGGAGATAGCGATAACTAGCCTCGCGATATATTCCGCTACTTAATCCTATAAATGCCGCTAATAGTAATTAATATAATCCTTAATAAGCCTAGCTTCGCGGGCTTATACTCTAGCGATAGGATTATTATAATTAAGAGTTTCCGCTTAGCTATAAACTACGCTAAGTTTTATTTATAGGCCCGCGAAGAGTTTAAACGCGACTTAACTTTAACTTAAGAAATAAAATTCTTAGGCTTTAATATCCGCTTTATTAGCCGTACTAACTATACGCTTTATCTTCTCGCCTTTAAGGCCCCCTCCGTAAAGAGGTTCTTTAAGACTATTAAGCACGTTTAAAACCTTAAAAGCGAGAAGTTAAGCACTAAGGCTATTAAGGACCTTATTACCCGCTTTTAAGCGGGAATATAGATATTTAATACCCCGGTATTAACTATACTTATTAATATTAATAAGATAGCTTACCTTAACCTTATTACTTTTTTCGTAGCTTTACGCGTATTAATTAGCGGAAAGGTATAAGTAGTAGCGCTACGTAAAAAGGATAATAAGTTAAAAAGCCTAGCAATAAAAAGCAAGAGATAATTATAAAAGCGGCAATAAGTAAGATATAATATCTCGCTTATAAGCGGCTTATAAAGCTAGTAAGTAGTTTAGGAAGTTTAGTAGAAGATTAAAAACGGTATAAAAAGGTAAGTAAGAGAATAATATAGGATAAGGCTTAAATAAAGCTAATCTCTTATAATATATCCCGCTAAGGAATTTAAGTATTCTTTAGCGCGGAGACTCCTTACTACTTAATAAGTGCTTAAATATAAGTCTTAAAAGAAAGTTAGAAAACTTTATTATAAGTTTTAACTAAACGCGCTAATTGCTTTAATAAAGATAAAGACGTATAACTAAATAAAAAGTAAGGAGTTATAATAAAAGCCGCTTACTAACTATCTTAAGCTACTTAGCTATTATCGGCTAAATAAGCTAAGAAAACTATTAAAAGGATAAGGATAGCGTACTACTAATATAGTATAAAGACGCTATTATAAAGCTATTACTTAGCGCCCCCTTTACTTTATTCTTACTTTAAACTAATAAGGATATTAGCTTTTCTTTCTTACTTAAGGGAGTTATTACGGAATCTAAACGGCTATACTTAAACTCCTTACTTTACTCTTAAGGAGCTTTATAAAACTCCGCAATAAAAACGCTTAAAGTATATACTATAAAGGCTCGCTTAAAAAGATATAATAAATATTACTAATTAAACCCCGCTAAGGTTTTTAAGATATAACTATAAAGGGTTAAGAGCTTACTTAACTATAATTTACGATACTTTTAACTATAAAAGATACTATAAAAACTATTAAGCGGATTCTGCTAATATCTTTAAGGGATATTTAAGGATTTCCGTAGGATATTCTAATTATAGTTCGACCTATTTTTAACTATAAAAGCACCTTAAAAGATATAAGATAAACCTTACTGCGATTTTTAAAGGATATTTAAGGATATTTAAGGGATTTCCTTAACTATAGTTTATAGTATTTTTAACTAGGCTTATACTTAGTTTATTAAGCGATTTAATAAGGATATTTATAGTTTATCTACGCACTAATAATAAATAAAAGGATAGTATAGTTAAAGATCCTTAAAATTAGCTTAAAGAACTAAGTATAAAGTAGCTAGCTATATTTTAAAGAATAAAGAAGCTTTTTACTATTTTAAACCCTTATATACGTTTATATATAGTAATTAGTTTATTATACTAGCCTAACTAGCGGTAATTAGTCCGTAGTACCGGCCTTAACTAGTAGTAATTAGTTTATAGTACTAGCTTTAACTAGTAGTAATTAGTCCGCGCCTTATCCCCCTATCTTTATACCGTAAAGCGTAGTAATAAATAAGTATGCTAAGAAGAACTTTAGTTTAGATAAAGTAATATTATAGTTATAAAAAGCGCGGAATATAGCCTTTTAATATTAAAGGTATCTTTTAGCTATATTAAAGTAAATAATAATATTATTAATATAAGCCGCTATATATTCTTAGTATTTATAACGGATATTACTAATAAACCTTTAAATATATACCGGGGAGTTTTTAAAGCTTATAAGGATTACTAATAATCTTTTAGCCCGCGATAGCTTATAACTATAAACCTTTTATAATAGTCTTAATAAACTAAGAACTAATAAAAAAACGATTATATATTTACTATATTAATAAACCTCTTTTCTTAAAAGCGTTTAATTATATTGCTTTAAAGGGGCATTTAGTAAGCGTTTAATATAATAACGGCATTAATCTCCTATAAGTTTATAATTACTTATTCTTTTTCCTTTTTATTTACTATCTTTTATACTATAAATACTAACACCGCGAACGGAGTTAGCTTATAAACTCGTTTTAATCGGCCTTAAATAGTTAGCTAGCCGAATATTATATTTACTACCTTCTTATTCTTATCGCTTAATAAGTATAATCTTAATACGACTTATTAATATTAATATCCTTTTACTAAAAAGATACGTATATATTCGGATTTATCTATATATATTACTCTCTTATCCTTTTAAAGGTAAGGAAACGATTAAAGGATATCTTAGATTTCATATATATATTTTAAGTCCTTAGCGTAAATCTAAACGCCCTTATAAATAGTAAGTTTAAGTAAGACCTTAGTTCGGCTGATTTTAAGCTTATAGTTTACTATAAGATCTTTTTATAAGAAGCCTTTAGCGGGGTTTATCTTATTTAGTTTTTCTATAAAGGCTTCCGCTAAGGGAGTAGTAGCGTTAACCTTCTTATATAGCTAAAACTACTTATTAAGGTCCGTAATTATCCTTACCTTTTAGCCTTAGCGGAGTACTAATTGTTCCTTAAATAGTTTATTGCTATAAAGCTCTTATAATCCTATATTATTATCTAAGCGAGCTTAAGGTCGTTAAGGAAGAATATTATATTATACTTTAATAGCGGCGCCCGGACCTATATAAGTAAGGCGTAGCTAAAACTAGCTAAAATCGTTAAAATAACTAAGTAAATTACTTATTTATATATTACTAGTCTTAGCTAAACTATCTTAATTTTAGCTTTAATTTTTTTATAAGCCCCGATTTATAAGACTTACGTAAAGTTAATAAGGTCTTTTTAATAAGGAACTAAAAAGTCTTAGCTAAGTAATATATTAGCCGCTAAGCGTTTTACTATTTAAGCACTTATTCTTACCTTTACAACTATAAGGCTACTATCTAGCCTTCTTAGTATATATATAGTAAATTCTACTTATTTAATAGTAGCTATCTTTCTTACTTCTTAAATAAGAATTCGTTAAGAGGAGTTTATAGTTATATCTTAAAAAGTCTTTATTAAGTTAGCTTAAATACGGCTTCGGTTTACCCCGGTATTTATATAGGCTTTAATACTTATCTTAAGCCCTTTTTTTCTATAGACTAGTAAGCGTATATAAGTAAATTATAATAGCTTATTAAGGCATAACGGCTAAACGTTAAAGGAAGCCTTAACTATTTAAAGGCTTTATAGCTTTTAAATAACTACTTACTATACTAAGCTATATCTTTATATAGCAACGTCTTAGTTAAGGTTAAGGGGGTATTTATCTTTAAAATATTAGTAAAGCGTATTTTTTAAAGGGAATGCTTTACTATAAAATTTATATACTTTATCGGCCTCTTAAACTAAGTTTACTATAGTATAGATTATAGTTTCCTTTAAGCTTTTATCTATATCTAATTAAGCACTTTTTATATCGTACTTTTTATCCTTTAAATAGTTATTAATCTTTACTATAGTTCTTTCCTTAATTATAAGATATACCCGCTTTAGCTTAAGCGTTAGTAAGAATATAGTCTTAAAGATTCCTTCTTTCTTAAGCTAAAAGACCTTAACTTATATTCTTAGCTATTTAAATAGGTTTTTACTTTAATTTAGTAAGCGCTATTAGGCTTATAGTATATCTAGCCTTATTACGCGGTTTAAGAACATAACCCGCGGCCTGGGCAAGCCCTTAATAAATAGCTAAGGCATCCCGAACTATCCTTTAAGTATATATAAGGTATAGCTAATTAGCCCTTGCCTTTTTATAAGTTAAACCTATTTCTTTCGCGCTAATAAGTGCTTTTAAGATCCTTAAGTATATTTAACTTATAGCTAAAAAAGATTTTCCTTATATTTATTAATCTATCTATTAATATCCTCGTTTCTTACTTAACGTTTTAAGGATTTTTATAAATAAATATTTAGCTTTTAATAAACTATTATAATTAAGTAGTCTAGCTAATAAAGCGCAGCCTTAGCTTTATATTATAAGTATAATATTTAAGACTTAAAGTCGGATCTTATTACTATATCTTTAATAGTAAAGTACTCCTTATTAAGTACTTATATCGCTATATTTAAGCGGATTCTAAACCGTTTTTATAAGGCGGAGATCTATTAGCTAAGTTTAATGCTAAGCTCGCTAAGTTCTTCTTATTATAGTTTTAAGAGGTCCTTAAAATACTATTCCGCCGTACTTCCTTAAAAAAAGAAAAGCAATTAAATAGATAATTTATCTATATAAGCCTTACCTTTATTAATATTTTAGCGGATAAAGTTAATAAAATAGTTTACTCTTTAAAACGTATTAGCCTTATTATCTTCTTAAATTTCGTTAAAGGATACTTTTAAAAATAGGTTTAGCCCGCTAAGGGTATCGCTTACTATATCTTTATTGCTTATTATTAAGGTCTTAGTCTTAATACTTTCGCTAAGCGCTTAACCTTCTATCTTATATACGTCTTAAAATTTAGTACGCCACGGGGCCTTTAGTATAAGAGGCTTATTTTTATTAATTAAAAGTCTTAAAAATGCCTTAATTAGCGCGGCTATAGCGGATAAAGCTAAATAATAATACTAAACTAAGAAACTACTAAGTATCCTTTAAAGCGAATTTTTAATTAAGGCCTTTAAACTAAACTTTATTAATAGTATATAGTAAAAATATCCGCTAAGCTTATCGTCTAAAAAAAAAGTAACTTTATTATAGGCTTAATCCGGAAAGTATTTAGTAATTAAGGAGATAAATAGTTTTAAGCTTAGCTTATCTTTACTTCTTTTATTTAAAGGATAATTAATCTATTTAAATAATATTACATTTAGTTTATATTATTATATAGGTTTTATCGTTTTATAGTTTATCCTTTATTAATATTTTAAAAGTAAATTACTTTTTAAAGAGCGGTAGTCTTAGCTTAGCTAAGCGGGACTTATTTTACGTCCCGTTTAGCTTTATAGGCTATCGCGATATAGTACCTTAAAAAAGAGTAAAGGAGATTATTAAACCGGTATACTTAATAAGCCGCGGCCTCTTTCGCTTTTACGACCTACTTATCTTAAACTTTTATTATAAGCGTATTAAAGTAAAAATACTTATTATTAAGGTTAAACTTAAAGGCTAATAAGAGCTTCTTACTAAAGAAAATATTATTTAGTATCTAACTTCTTATAAGATAAGTACTTAATTATGCGATATAGTTACTTTAAGCTTAGCGGATATTTTAAGGATTTCCGTTTAAATAAGTAGGAATTACTACTATTTACTATGCTTTAAAGCGAAAAGATAAAGGGATAAAGCACGTACTAATTACTACTAAATAAGGCTAGTACTATAAACTAATTACCGCGAATTAAAGCTAGTACTATAAACTAATTATAATATATAAATATATATAAGGGTTTAAAAATAGTAAAAAGCTTATTTATTCTTTTAAGTATAGCTAGCTTCTTTATACTTAGTTTTAAAAGCTCATTTTAAGGTTTTTTAACTATACTATCCTTTTATTTATTATTAGTATATAGATAAACTATAAATATCCTTATAAAATAACTTAATAAACTAAATATAAGCCCGGTTAAAAATACTATAAACTATAATTAAGGAAATCCCTTTAATATCCTTAGATATCCCTTAAAATTCGTAGTAAAGTTTATCTTATATCTTTTAAGGTGCTTTTATAGTTTAAAATAGGTTAAACTATAGTTAAGATATCTCGCGGAAATCCTTAAATATCCCTTAAAAATACCGGCGGAATCCGCTTAATAGGTTTTATAGTATCTTTTATAGTTAAAAATATTATAAACTATAGTTAAGTAAGCTCTTAAGCCTTTATAGTTATATTTCGGAAACCTTAGTAAGGTCCGATTAGTAATGTTTGTTATATCTCCTTAAGCGAGCCTTTATATTATATACTTTAAGCGTT
This sequence comes from Ophiocordyceps robertsii, assembly GCA_027405785.1. NCBI lineage: Eukaryota > Fungi > Ascomycota > Sordariomycetes > Hypocreales > Ophiocordycipitaceae > Ophiocordyceps > Ophiocordyceps robertsii. The sequence continues at coordinate 51,415 of JAPEBW010000132.1, forward strand.
CTTATTATAAGGTTTTATAAGGCTCCTTAAGAATAAAGTAAGGAGTTAAAGTATAGCCGTTTAAATTCCGTAATACTTTTATTTAGTTTTAGCGTTAGTAAGTATTTAGTCTTAAAAGTCTTTTTATTTTTAAGCTAAAGGACCTTAGTTTATATCTTTAGCTATTTTAATAGGTTTTTCCTTAAACTTAATAAATACTATAAAGCTTATAGTATATCCGCCTTAGTTAAGCCGTTTAAAAACATAACCTTTAGTTTTAGCAAGCTTTTAATAAATAGTTAAAGCGTCTTAAACTATTTTTTAAGTATATATAAGGTATAGCTAGTTAAGCCTCGCCTTTTTATAAGTTAAACCTATTTTTTTCGCGCTAATAAGTACTTTTAAGATCCTTAAGTATATTTAACTTATAGTAAAAGAAGAATTTCCTTAAATTCGCTCATCTATTTATTAATATTCTTATTTATTATTTAATAGTATAAGAATTTTTTATAAATAAACGTTTAGCCTTTAGTAAATTTTTATAATTAAGTAGTTTAGCTAATAAAGCGCGGCCTTAGCTTTATAGTATTAGCGTAATATTTAAGACTTAAAGTTAGACCTTATTACTATATCTTTAATAATAAAGTGCTTTTTATTATATGCTTATATTATTATATTTTAGCGGATTTTAAACCGTTTTTATAAAGTAAAGATCTTTTAGCTTAGTTTTAAGCTTAGCTCCTTAAACTCTTTTTATTATAGTTTTAAAAGGTCTCTAGAATAACATTCCGCCGCGCTTCTTTAAAGTAAAAAAGACAATTAAATAGCTAATTCGTCTATATAAGCTTCGCTTTTATTAGCATTTTAGGGGATAAAGTTAGTAAAACGGTTTACTACTTAAAATATATTAGCTTTATTATTGTTTTAGACTTTATTAAAGAATACTTTTAGCGGTCTTAATAAGTTAAATCTCCTTATATCCTTAGCTTATAGTTAAGGTTTTTCTTTAAGCTTATTAAGCGCGTCTTTTTTTCTTAGTGCTTAAAGGAGACTAAGAAATTATTCGTTTAATATTACTACTATTCTTACTAAAAGGCTTAAAGCTATACTTAATCTTAGTATCTATACGCTAAGTATAAATAAGTTTAGCTTATTAAAAATATCGCTTACCGCGTTTTTATTGCTTATTATTAAGGTCTTAATCTTAAAATCTTTACTAAGTGCTTAACCTTTTATTTTATATATATCTTAAACTCCGGTACGCTATAAGGCCTAAAGTAGAAGAGGCTTATTTATATTAAATAAAAGCCTTAAAAACGCCTTAGTTAGCGCGGCTATAGCGGATAATATTAAATAATAATACTAAACTAAGAATCTACTAAGTATTCTTTAAAACGGAATTTTAGTTAAGGCTTATAAACTAAACTTTATTAATAGCACGTAGTAAAAATATCCGCTAAGCTTATTATCTTAAGGGAAGTATAGTTTTATTATAAGCTTAATCTAAAAGGTATTTAAAAGGCGTAGAATTAGTAAGGAATTAGTAAGTCTTTAAGTTAGCCTATCCTTACTTCTTTTATTTAAAGGATAATTAATTTATTTAAGTAGTACTAAATTTAGTTTACTTAGTTATATAAATTTTATCGTTTTATAGTTTATTCTTTATTAGTATTTTAAAAGTAAATTGCTTTTTAAAAGGTAGCAGTTTTAGCTTAACTAAGTAGGACTCATTTTACGTTTTATTTAGCTTTATTGGCTATCGGAGTATAATACTTGAAAAAAAGGTAAAAGAGATTATTAAACCGGTATACTTTATAAGCTATAGCTTTTTCTACATTTATAGCTTACTTATCTTAAAGGTTTATTATAAGCGCGTTAAAAAAGAGGTGCTTACTATTAAGATTAAACTTAAAAGCTAATAAAAGCTTCTTACTTAAGAAAATGTTATTTAGTTTTTAACTTCTTATTAAATAAGTGCTTAATTAGGTAATATAGTCGCTTTTAGCTTAGTAGATATTTAAAGGAATTTTATTTAAATTAGTAAGAATTAGTATTATTTACTATACTTTATAGTATAAAACTAAGGAGATAAAGCATAGACTAATTACTGCTAATCGGGGCTAGTACTATAAACGAATTACTACTAGTTAAGGCTAGTATTAATAACTAATTACTATTAGTTAAGCTAGTATAATAAACTAATTACTATATATAAATATATATAAAGGTTTTTAAATAGTAAAAAGCTTATCTTTTCCTTAAGGTATATTTAGCTACTTTATACTTAGTTCTTTAAGATAGTTTTCAGGATATCTAACTATACTATTTAGCTATTTATCGTTAATATATAAATAAACTATAGAAATTCTTTTAAAATTACTTAATAAACTAAGTATAAGCCCGGTTAAAAATACTATAAACTATTATCGAGGAAATCCTTAAAATATCCTTTAATATCCCTTAAGAATTATAGTAAAGTTTATTTTATGTTTTTAGGGTGTTTTTAAATTAAGAATAAACTAAACTATAGTTAAAATATCCCGCGGAAATCCTTAGATATCCCTTAAGAATACCGGCGGAATCTATTAAGTAGCTCTTATAGTATCCTTTATAGTTAAAAACATTATAAACTATAATTAAATAAGCTCCTTAGTATTAATAGTTATATCTTAAAAACCTTAGTAAGGTCTGTTTAATTATATTTATTGCGTCTTTTTAAGCGAGCCTTTATAGCGCGTACTTAAGGCGTTCTTACTATATAAGTTTATAAGGCTCTTTAAACGTAAAGTAAGGAGTCTAAGGATAGCCGCTTAAATTTTATAATATATTATAAAGCCGCTATAAAAATGTTGCCTTTACTTTACTTATAAGTATATACTTAATTATTATATTATAAGTAGTATCTTCTAATTACTTATAGTTATAAAAAGGTAATATTACTTTAAGCATATTTAAGTAAAATAAAAAGTCTTTAAAGCTTATTACTTTTATATATATTTTAGTAATTATAAAGCTTAAGTACTTAAATAGTATATTATAGTAATTAAGTGCTAAGGCCTTATTAAACCGGGGCGGGAGGTTAGTAAGATAACGCGTAGCTTAGCGCTACTTTATAAGCTTCTTTTTTAAGTTTTACTATTTAGCTTATTCCTTAAAGAAAATTTCCTTAATTATTTTTAAGGGCTTATTAAACTTAACTTAAGATTATACTTACTTTAGTTCCTTTATAACCGGTGGTCTAATAAAGGTAGGCTGTTTCAGCCGTTATCTATTTTATTAAAGTTGCTTTATTATTAATATAAACGCGTATTTAATTTACTTTAAGATTTCGCAGTCTTCTAATTTTTTATAAGTATTAGTTATTCTTTAGTTATAGTAAAAGTCGATTAATAAGACTTCGCTTTTAGCTTTAAGCTAATAAACTAATATAGCTTAATAAGCTTTTATAGATATTTAAAAGTAAATCGTTTAATCTCGCACTAGTTTTAAGTTATTTTTAAAGCTTTTTACTTCTTAAATTTATTTTATAAAATATAACTAAAGCATATAATATAAAGAACTAAACAATTTTACTATAAACCTCTTAAGCCTTAAGTAAAGTATAGCTTTATATAAATACTAAAAGCTTTATTAAAGCTAAGTTTTACTTTATAGCTTAGTATATAGCTTATTAAAGCATACTTTTTATTAAAGCTTATAGTTTACTTATACCTTTAAGAGCTTAGCGTTTTAAACTAATATAATTATCTTAGCCTTAAGGTAAATAAAAGTTAAAATTACTTTATATCTTTTTATAAAGTATATAAGTTTACTTTTTAAAGGTTTAAAGTTTATTATAAGCTCCTCCGCTTAAGTAGCGTATACTTATTAAGCCGCCTTAAGTCGTATTATTATTATCCACTCCTTAAGGCTAATACTAAGGATATTTATATTGTTAGTAAAGCTAATATTATTAACTTCTTTTAGCCCCCTTAGTCTTTTATAAAAAGGTATTATATAGTTATAAGATAAGATTAAGGATTAAAAAAACCTTTTTAGAACTTTAATAGCAATATATATTAGCGTAGCCTATTTACTATTAAAATATAAAGTTTAGTAACGCTTATTTATAAAGCTATAAGCTAGCTTTATAAACTACTTAAAGTAGCTTTAAAAGGTTAGCTTTTTTAAAAGCTTTTTATAGTTAATTATATTAAAAGCTTATTTAATATTAAGTTAAAGAAATAACATAATTCTTTTGTTAGCTTATATTATATATACTAGCTTTATTACTTAATAAATCGCCGGTTTTAAATTTTTTTTTTTTAAATTGCCTCTTAAGTAAGACTTTATTTACTTCTGCAATAGTTATAAGCTTTAATAGTAAGATTTATTTTAATACTTTGCTTGTTATAAGTAAAACAAAAATTAGCTTTTAGATTTTAGTAATATAATATACTTTAAGTCTTTTTCTTAGCCTTCGTAGTATTATTATCTTTTTAGATAAAAACTAAGTTAAGAAGTATAATATCTTTATATAGACTATAAAATTATTATTAATTAAGCTAAGAGTATAAAGCTATAAAGCTTAAATAATCTAAAAGGGACTTTAGTTAAGCCCGTTGCTTTTTAGCTTACTATTTTACTTATTACTTAAGATATATTTATAAGGTTAGTATGCTGCTTAATAAATCAGTCCTTTTTAGATATAAGCCGGGGAGGTCTTAAAAGTATTATAGCTTTAGCTAAGAAAAATCGTTTTACTAAAGGTTAAGCTTTCTCCTTAAAGTTAAAAGTTTATTAATATTTATAGCCCCTCCTAGTTAATAGCGAAAGGTATATAACGTTAAGCGGTAGCTTACTATATAACTATGCTTATTATTTATCGTTTTATAATTTATTATTATTTATATTAACCTCTTTAAAAAAGTTCTTTTAGTACTTCCGCCTTATATTATATATAGCCCGTTTTTAAGCTATAGCCGCTTCTTATAGTATTTCTTAATTTGCTTAAGTTTAATATCCCTTATAACATTTCAAGATCTTTTTATAGCCTTAATAGCTTAATTCGCATTTATAATAAACTAAATATTGCCCCTTATATCGCTTGCTTTTAATATAAAACTATTATATAAGCGATTTTATTAAAGCCGTTATATAAGGTATTTATTTTTATATTCTTTTTGCGGGTTATAAAGCACTAGCTACTATATCCTATACTAGTTTCCACTTTTACATTTTTTTTACCTCTTTTTTACTTTAGTATAGTAGTTATTTCTTTTATTTTTAAGCTTATTTAATATAAAACTACTTATAAAATATAATTAAATCCGGCTAAGTCTAAGTTTTAGCTTTAAAACTAAGCGGCTATCTTTATTATAGCTTATAAAAAGTCATTTATACTATTTGTATACTTATTAAAATATATATTTATTTCTTTTTTAGTATAAATAGTTTTAGCTAAAGCAATATAGCGTTCTTAAAAAAAATCTTCTACCTTATTAAAAGTCTTGTTATAGCTATTTTAAAGAGAGTAGAAAACAGTAAAGTCTTTAATTAAAACGTATAGCTTTTAACTATTTATTTTCTTTATAGCTTTAGCTGCTTAAGCTTATTTATATTTCTTTTAAAAGTAAATATAAAAACTTTAACTTTATATTATCGCTAAGAGTTCTTTGTCCTTAATTATATCCGGGTTTTAGTACTTATATCCCCGCGTTATACTTTATATATATATATATTGCGTTTTAGCCCTCCTTATAAATAAATTAGTATAATACGCTTTTTAAAGCTAAGACTTTAAAGCTACTACGCTTTATAGTATAAGAATAAGAGGATAAGGCGCGGACTAATTACCGCTAGTTAAAGCTAGTACTATAAACTAATTACCGCTAATTAAGGCTAGTGCTAAAAACTAATTACCGCTAATCGGGCCGGTATAACAGACTAATTACTATACGTAAATATATATAAAGGTTTAAAAATAGTAAAAAGCTTATCTTTTCTTTAAGGTATAGCTAGCTACTTTATACTTAGTTTTTTAAGCTAATTTTAAGGATCTTTACTTATACTATCTTATTATTTATTATTAATATATAAAGAAACCGTACGTATCTTTATTAAATTACTAAACAAACTAAGTATAAGCTTAATTAAAAAGACTATAAACTATAATTAAGGAAATTCTTTAAATGTCTTTAAATGTCCCTTAAAAACCGCGGTAAAGTCTATCTTATATTTTTAAGGTGCTTTTATAGTTCAAAATAAGCTAAACTATAATTAAGATACCCCGCGGAAATCCTTAAATATCCCTTAAAGATACCGGCAGAATCCGCTTAATAGTTTTTATAGTATTCTTTATAATTTAAAATATTATAAACTATAGTTAAATAAGCTTTTAAGCCTTTATAGTTATATCTTAAAAACCTTAATAAGGTTTAACTAGTAATATTTATTATATCTCCTTAAGCAAGCTTTTTTAGTACGTGCTTTAAGCGTTTTAATAGTAGGGTTTTATAAAGCTCCTAAAAAGTAAAGTAAGGAGTGTAAGTGTAGCCGTTTAGATTTTATTATAACTCCTTTAAGTAAGAAAAAAAAGCTAATATCCTTATTAGTTTTAAAGTAAAAATAAAGTAAAGCGGGCGCTAAGTAATAGCTTTATAATAGTATCTTTATACTATATTAATAGTATACTATCCTTATCTTTTTTATAGTTTTTCCGACCTATCTAGCTAATAGTAGTTAGGTAGCTTAAAGCAATAAGTAAGCGGCTTTATTATAAATCTTTACTACCTATTTAGTTATATAGCTTTATTTTATTAAAGCGATTAATATATTTAGCTTAATCTAATAATAAGGTTTCCGACTTTCCTTTAAGTATATATTTAAGGACTTATTAAGTAGTAAGGAGTCTTTATACTAAGGAATATTCGTCTTTTATAGCGGGATATATTATAAAAGACTAGCTTTATTTAGGCCTTATCTTATATTATTATATTACTTACTTTTTATACCGTTTTTAATCCTTTATTAAGTTTCTTATACTACCTATTAGCTTTATAGGCCGCTTATAAGCGAGATATTATATCTTACTTCTTATAGCTATTATAGCTATCCCCCGCTTTTTATTATTAAGCTTCTTTATATATCGTCTTTTTTATATAGTGCTACTACTTATACCTTTCCGCTAATTAACGCGCGTTTTGCTACTAAGAAAGTATTAAAGTAAGGATAAGCTATCTTATTAATATTAAGAAGTATAGTTAGTATTAAGGTATTAAACGTTTATATTCCCGCTTAAAAGCGGGTAATAAGGTACTTAATAGCCTTAATCCTTAACTCCTTACTCTTAAGGTTTAAAATATATTTAATAGTCTTAAAGAACCTTTTTCTCAAGGGGGCCTTAAAAGTAAGGATATAAAGTATATAGTTAATATAGCTAATAAGGCGGATATTAAAGCCTAAGAACTTTATTGCTTAAGTTAAAGTTAAGTCGCGTTTAAACCTTTTACTAGCCTTTAAGTAAAACTTAGTATAGTTTATAACTAAGCGGAAACTCTTAATTATTCTATTCTTATTGCCGGAATATAAGCTTATAAAGCTAGGCCTATTAAGGATTATATTAATTACTACTAGCAGCTTTTATAAGATTAAGTTGCGGAATATATCGCGAGGCTAGTTATCGCTATCTCCTTTAGTTAAAATAAGATAATTAATAAACTATAATAAGGCGCTTATATGCCTTTATATAGCTAAGCTAAGTATAGCGATAAGGGGAAAAAGTATTTACTAAGTAAGACTAAATAGGTTTTTAAAGCTTATAGCGGCTATAAGCTAAAAAGGGGATTTTATAGCGCGGGCTAAACTATAAATAAAGTAAGATAAGGTTTTAGATATAATAGCTTAAAACGCCGCTATAAGCCTAGCTAGAAACTAGTTAAGCTAGGCCTTAAATATATAGTTAAAAACGGCGTAGATATTGTTTTTATTATTTAGTTAAAGCGGGTTTTTACTAGCTATAGCCGCTATTATAAATCTTAAGACTATAGCGAGGTTAGCTAACCTAAAGGCGTTGAGTATTAGCTAGTTATTTTATATATGAGGATTTCCGGCTATACCTTAAAAGATTTATAAGCGGTAAGGGCTTTTAAATAATAAGAGCTAAGCAGGAGGTATAGCTAAGTTACTATAAAACCGGCCGTTTAAACCACGCTATAATAAAAGCTAAGGGGCGAGTTATTTAAGTTAAGTATTTAAGGAAAGTAGTATAAGCCGTCCTTTATAATACTATAATTTAAGTCGAATCTCTTAGCTTAAACGCGGCTATAAAAAGCGGTATAAGTTTTTATAAAAGCTTAAACTTAAAGGTTTTAACTTTTATTAAAGGACTTAAAGCTATAAAAGATAGCCGCTTTATTTCTATTAAGCTTAAGCGCTTACTTATATCCTTTATATTAAAGGTATAAGGGCTTATAAAAAAGCAAGCTAAAAAGCTAGTTATAAAATAGCTAATCTTAGCTATAAAAGACGTTAAATAATAAAGGGACTTAAATTAAAAGTATAAGGATTATAGGTTTAAAGTAAAGAAAGTTATATATATAAAAGTAAATAAAGTATAGTAAGCTAAAGCTAGCGGTAAAAAGAAATATAGTTATAAAAAGAAAAAAGGAAAGAAAAAAAGGCAAGCGGTAAAGAGAATTTAAATAAGTATACTATAAAGCTAAAAGGGCTTTATTGCTTAAAGTAAACGGCGGTATATTATTATTAAAATAACTAATTACTTTAAGCGCAGTAAGTTATAGTTTCTTATAACTTATAGTAGCCTTTAAGTCTTATACTTAGGGTTAACCGCTTTATTCTTTTAGTTAAAGAGTTTTATGTTAAGTTATAAGGGCTATATATTATACTTTTATCTTAATTACTTAAGTAGCTAACTCTTTTTATACTTTCTTAAAAGCTTGAATATATTTCGGTAAGAAGACTACCTTTTTATTTACTTATAAGTTATAGCTACTTAGCTAGCCTTTTTAAGCTATAAGAAAATTCTTTTTTAGTTTTCCGCTGCTTTTTTTTATTATATAGCTTTATAAGATTTATTTAACTTCTTACTTATTTAAGTAAGGTATCCTTTTATTTTAAACTAAGCTTAAGCGTATAGCTAGCTTATTTATTAAGTATAGTTATATTATTAAAATAATTAAATAGATATTAAAGGACCTTTTTATATTTAACTAGTATATAAGCTATCTTACTTTAGTAGAAGCTTTAAACGGCTTAATACGTATTTCTTAAAGTTTTACTAGTTTTCTATTTATAATATAATAACCTTTATTAAGTTATAACTAAACTTAATCGCTAAGTTTAAATTTTAGTAAGTAGTATTTCTTATTATATCTATTTTTTATAGCGGCCTAAGCGTAAGCAATAGCTAACTTAGCCTCTTTTTATAAGACCTTTTAATTTCGTAGGTATAAGTAGTCTTTAAAGAACTAAAGGCCGTTATTTATTCTTATTTTAATAATAAGCTTATTAAGAGCTATATAAATTACTAAGAAAAAGGAATTATTAAGGCTAACCTAAAAATTAATAAGTATATTAGTTTAGCATAAGTCTAAGAAATTAGTAGTAAAGAATCGTAGCACGATTTTTATAGTTTAGTTTCGCCTTTTTAATAAGCTATTAGTTTAAAGGTGCTAAGTAATAAATATAAAAAGCTTTAATTTAAAGGCTTATTTTAAAGTTCGCTAAAATACTAAAGTAAACTTTATATCTTAGTTAAAGATTACCCCTTTTAAAATCTTTTAATTAGCACGGAGTACCTTAGTATATAACGCTTATACTTCGTCTTTTACTATAAACTAATTATTACTTAAAATAAGAAGATATATCTTTAAGAATTTATTAGTTATAGTTAGTATAGTATTAAAAAAGGTCTTTATAGGGTCTTTTTATAAGAATTGTTTAGCTTAGACTACTAAAAGTCTAATTATAAGGTTTATCGCTATTATATAATATAAAACCGGTAAGCTTTAAATCGGGATAAGCTACTTTAATATCTTATTTTAATTAGTTTAGTTATAGTAAAAGGTATCGTAGTTCTTTATAACCTCGTTTATATATTTACTAAGCTAAAAGATTAAAAAGCTCTTAAATAAATCTTATTATATATATATATAGCTAGCAAAAAAATATTTACTATAAGCGTTTTTAATAATCCTCTTAGTATAAGTCTTAAAAATATATAGTTTTAAGCGTTTATTATTATCTATAAAGTATAAAAACCCTTATAATTTCAGGAATAAGAGTTTAAGGATACTATCCTTAAAGCTAAGCTATATAATAATCTTTACTTACTATATATTCTTTATATATTTATTAATTATCTTTTCACGGAGCGGTAATTCGATTAATACTTTTATATAAAGAAATAGATAGTTTATTATCTTATCGTCTTAAATATATTTTAATTCCCTTTTTTAGTTTAAGAATACTAGCTTATTATCTTAACACGGTAAATATAAAAAAGCGTTTAGTATAATGTTTTCGATACTTAAGATATAGTATACTTTAAGCGGGAATTAGTATAAGTATTAAAAAGCGAGGACTAGCTTATTATTAGATTTTATACTAATAAAGAATAAGGATTTTTAGTATACGATTTTATAAGTGCTTATATAGTTAGTAAAGAAAACTACTTATAGCGTTTTTACGGATAGTATTATAGTATATAACTTATAAACTACTTATATTAAACCGGCTACTTTAAGCTTTATAAGCTAATATTAAGGTTCTCTACCTTAAAAGGCGCGGCTTAAGTAAATAATAAGCTAAACCTTAATATAAGCTAGTAGTATCTTTTTATCTTATTTTATACCTTTTTTTAAGTAAAAAGCTATAGCCGCTACTTTATATTTTTAAGATATATCGATTTAAATAAAAAGTCATTAAGCGGGGTTAAGGTAGTTAATTGTTTAAAGCTTAGTAAGTTTTTTAATGAGATTTGTAAAGGCCTTTTTTTTAGCGTAAGCTAAAAAGCGGCTTTTGTAGTATATCGTGCGTATCCTTAGCCCCTTAAAAGGACTCCTTCTTCTTATCTTACCCGGAGTAGCTTTATCTTTTATCTTTATAAGACGTTAACTTTTTTAGTAAAATATAAGACTATATAGTATAGCTACTTAATAAACCTAATCTATTTTTTAAGCTATTAAAGGTTTTTTAAGAACGTAATATTCTTTTAAGCTTATATATATTTATTTATAATTATTAAGCTAATAGCGTCTACTTTAAATCTAAGGAGCTATATAAATAAGTATGCTAAGAAGGACTTTAATCCGGATAAGGTAATATTATAGTTATAAAAAGCGCGAAATACTGCCTTTAAGTATTAAAGGTATTTTTTAGCTATATTAAAGTAAATAATAATATCGTTAATATAAGCCGCCGCTTATTTTTAGTATTTATAAAGGACGTTATTAATAAACCTTTAGATATATACTAGGGAGTTTTTAAAGCTTATAAGTATTATTAATAATCTTTTTACCTTATAATTGCTTATAACTATAAACTTTTTTTAATAGTCTTAGTAAACTAAAAACTAATAGAAAAACAATTATACGTTTACTATATTAATAAACTTCTTTCTTTAAAGGCGTTTAATTATATTGTTTTAAACTAGTATTAAGTAAGCGTTTAAGGTAATTATAGCGTTAATCCTTTATAAGTCTATAACTACTTATCCCTTTTCCTTTTTATTTACTATCTTTTATACTTTAAATACTAACGCCGCGATTAAAGTTAGCTTATAAACTCTTTTTAATCGTTTTTATTTAATTAGCTAGCTAAATATCGTATTTACTACCTTTTTACCCTTATAGCTTAACGGATATAATCTTAATATAGCTTATTAGTATTGTTATCTTTTTATTAAGAGAATACGTATATATTTAGATTCGTTTATATATACTACTTTCTTATCTTTTTAAAGGCGGGGAAATAACTAAAAGATATTTTAAACCTTTAATATATATTTTAAGTCCTAAGCGTATTTTATTAATAGCTAGTTTAAGTAAGTCCTTAGTTCGGCCGAATTTAAGCTTATAGTTTACTATAAGATCTTTTTATAAGAAGTCCTTAATAAAGTTTATTTTATTTAAGTTTTTTATAAAGACTTCCGCTAAAGGAGTAATAGCGTTAACCTTCTTATATAGCCGGGACTACTTATTAAGGTCTATAATTATCCTTACCTTTTAGCTTAAACGGAGTACTAATAGTTTTTTAAAATAGTTTATTACTATAAAGCTCTTATAATCCTATATTATTATTTAAGCGAGTTATTAAGGAAGAATATTACATTATGCTTTAATAGTAGCGCTTAGACCTATATAAGTAAGGCGTAGCTAAAACTAGCTAAAATTGTTATAAAAACTAAGTAAATTACCTATCTATATATTATTAGTCTTAGCTAAATTATCTTAACTTTAGGTTTAATCTCTTTATAAGCCCCGATTTATAAGACCGATATAAAGTTAATAAGGTCTTTTTAATAAAGAACTAAAAAGTCTTAGCTAAGTAATATATTAGCCGCTAAGCGTTTTACTATTTAAGCGCCGATCCTTACTTTTATAACTATAAAGCTACTATCTAGCTTTCGTAGTATATATATAATAAATTGTACTTATTTAATAGTAGCTAATTTTCTTACTCCTAAAATAAGAATTTATTAAGAGGAGTTTATAATTATATCTTAAAAAGTCTTTATTAAGTTAGCTTAAATAAAGCTTTAGTTTACTTTAATATCTATATAAGCTTTAATACTTATTTTAAGCCCTTATTTTCTATAAACTAGTAAGTATATTTAAGTAAATCGTTACAGCTTATTAAAGGTTAATAGTTTTACGTTAAGAAAAGCCTTAACTATCTAAACGTTTTATAGCTTTTAAAGAACTCCTTATTATACTAAGCTATATCTTTATATAATAACGTCTTAGATAAGATTAAGGGGGTGTTTATTTTTAACGTATTAATAAAGCTTATTTCTTAAGGGGAATACTTCGCTTTAAAATATATATACTTTATTAGCCTCTTAAACTAAGTTTACTTTAATATAGATTGCGGTTTTCTTTAAGCTTTTATTAGTATTTATTTAAGCTCTTTTTATATTATACTCTTCGTCTTTTAAATAGTTATTAGTCTTTATTATAGTTCTTTCCTTAGTTATATAGTATACCCGGTTTAGTTTTAGCATTAATAAGTATATAATCTTAAAGGTTCCTTCTTTCTTAAGCTAAAAGACCTTAGCTTATATCCTTAGCTATTTAAACGGGTTTTTTTTTAACTTAATAAGCGTAAAAAGGCTTATAGTATATCCGCCTTTACTAAGCGGTTTAAAAACGTAACTTATAGTTTTAATAAGTGTTCCTTTTTATAAGTTAGACCTATTTTTTACGCGCTAATAAGTACTTTTAAGGTCCTTAAGTATATTTAACTTATAGCTAAAGAGGAATTTCCTTATATTTATTAATCTATTTATTGATATCTTGTTTTCGTACTAAACGTAATAATAATACTTGTAAATAAATATTAAGCTATTAATAGATTATTATAATTAAGTAGTTTAACTAATAAAGCGCGGCCTTAACTTTACGTTATAAGCGCGATATTTAAGACTTGAAGTTTAACCTTATTGCTATATTTTAGTAGATTCCGAACTATTTTTATAAGGCGGAGATTTATTAGCTTAGTTTAATAATAAGCTGGCTAAGCCTTTTTTATTATAGTTTTAAAAAGTCTTTAAAATACTATTTTACTGCGATTCTTTTAAGAAATAAAGGTAATTAAATAGCTAATTAATTTATATAAGCCTTACCTTTATTAGCGTTTTAGTAGATAAAGTTAATAAAACGGTTTACTCCTTAAAATATACTAGCTTTATTATTTTCTTAAACTTTATTAAAGGATACTTTAAGCGGTCTTAATAAGTTAAATCTCCTTTTATCTTCGGCTTATAGTTAAGGTTTTTTTTAAGGCTTAATAAGTATATCTTTTTTTCTTAATACTAAAAAGAGACTAAAGAATTATTTATTTAATATTATTACTATTCTTACTAAAAGGCTTAAAGCTACGCTTAATCTTAATATTTATACGCTTAGTATAAATAGGTTTAGCCTACTCAGGGTATTACTTACTATATTTTTATTGCTTATTATTAAGGTTATAGTCTTAATACTCTTACTAAGTGCTTAACTTTTTATTTTACATATATCTCGGAATTAAATATACTGCGGGGCATTAAGCATAAAAGGCTTATTTTTATTAATTTAAAGTCTTAAAAATGCTTTAATTAGCGCAGCTATAGCCGATAAAGCTAAATAATAATATTAAACTAAGCAATTATTAAGTATCCTTTAAGGCAGATTTTTAGTTTAGGCTTATAAACTAAGATTTATTAATAGTATATAGTAAAAATATCCACTAAGCTTATTATTTTAAGGAAAGAGTAGCTTTATTATAGGCTTTAACTAGAGGGTATTTAGCGGGTTAAGAGTTAAAAGGTTTTAAGGCCGGCTTATTCTTACTTTTTTATTTAAAGAATAATTGATTTATTTAAGTAGTATTGAATTTAGTTTACTTAGTTATATAGGTTTTATTATTTTATAATTTATCTTTTATTAGTATTTTAAAACGTATTGCCTCTTTAAAAGTAGTAATCTTAGCTAAGCTAAGCGGGACTTATTTTATATCCTATTTAGCTTTATAAGCTATTATAATATAATACCTTAAAAAGGGTAAAAGAGATTATTAAACTAGTATGTTTAATAAGCCGCGGCTTTTTCCGCTTTTCCGGCCTACTTATCTTAAGGTTCTATTATAAGCACGTTATAAAAGAGGTGCTTATTATTAAGGTTAGACTTAAAAGCTAATAAGAGCTTCTTATTTAAGAAAATATCGTTTAGCATTTTACTTCTTATAAGATAAGTACTTAATTATACGATATAATCGCTTTTTACTTAGTAGATATTTAAGGGATTTTTGTTTAAATAAGTACGAATTATTACTATTTACTATACTTTATAGTATAAAGATAAGAGGATAAACGAGGATAAATTACTATTAATTAAAGCTAGTGCTATAAACTAAGTATTATTAGTAAAGGCTAGAATTATAAACTAATTAGTACTAGTTAAGCTAGTATAATAAACTAATTACTATATATAAACGTATATAAATGTTTAAAATTAATAAAAAGCTTATCTTTTCTTAAAAGTATAGCTAGCTACTTTATACTTGGTTTTTTAAGCTAATTTTAAGGATCTTTAACTATACTATCTTACTATTTATTATAAGTACGTAAATAAACTATAAATATCCTTATAAAATTACTTAATAAACTAAGTATAAGCTTAGTTAGAAATACTATAAACTATAATTAAGGAAAGTCTTTAAATATTCTTAAATATCCCTTTACAATTTCGGTAAAGTCTATCTTCTATCTTTTAAGGTGCTTTTATAGTTATTAATAGGCCGAACTATAATTTAGATATCCTATAAAAACCCTTAAATATCCCTTAAAGATATTAATAAAATCTCTTTAATAGTTTTTATAGTATCTTTTATAATTAAAAAGGTAATAAACTATAATTAAATAAGCTCTTAAGCTTTTATAGTTATATTTTCAAAACGTTATTAAGGTCCGATTAGTAATATCCGTTATATCTCTTTAAGCGAGCCTTTATAGTATATGCTTTAAGTGTTCTTATCGCGAGGTTTTATAAGGCTCTTTAAAAGTAAAGTAAGGAGTTTAAGCGTAGCTATTTAAATTCCATAATATAAAGAATAAACTATAAAATAATAAAACTTTTATAATTAAGTAAACTAAATTTAGTATTATTTAAACGGATTAATTATCCTTTAAATAAAAAAGGTCAGGATAAGCTAACCTTAAAACCTTTTAGCTCCTTACTTAATAAATACCCTTAAAATTAAGCTTATAATAAAGCTACTTTTTTCTTAAGATAATAAGCTTAATAGATATTTTTACTATATACTACTAATAAAGTTCAGTTTATAGGCCTTAATTAAAAGTCTACCGTAAAAGATACTTAATAGTTTCTTAATTTAACATCGCTATTTAGACTTATCCGCTATAGCGGCGCTAATTAAATCGTTTTCGGGACTTTTAATTAATAACAATAAGCCTCTTACGCTTAAGGCCTTATAACGGATAGGATCTTAAGACGTATATAAAATAAAAGGTTAAGCACTTAATAAATATATTAAGACTAAGACCTTAATAATAAGCGATAAAGGTATAGTAAGTAATACTTTTAATAGGCTCAACCTTTTTATACTTAGCGTATAGATACTAAGATTAAGTATAACTTTAAGCCCCTTAATAAGAATAGTAGTAATATTAAATAAATAATTCCTTAGTGTCCTTTAAGTACTAGGAAAAAAAGACGCGCTTATTAAGCCTTAAGAAAAACCTTTACTATAAGCTAAGGATATAAGAAATTTAACTTATTAAGACCGCTAAAAGTATCCTTTAACGAAGTCGAAAAAGACAATAAAGCTAATATATTTTAAAGAGTAAACCGTTTTATTAACTTTATTTACTAAAATGCTAGTAAAGATAAGGCTTATATAGATAAATTAGCTTTTTAATTACCCTCCTTCCTTTAAGGGAGCGCGGCGAAATAGTATTTTAAAGACCTCTTAAAACTATAATAAGACAAGCTTAGCGAGCTTAGTATTAAACTAAGCTAATAGATCTCCGCTTTATAAAAACGGTTGAAAATCCGCTTAAATATAGCGATATAGGCACTTAATAAAAAGCACTTTACTATTAAAGATATAATAGTAAGGTCCGATTTTAAGTTTTAGATATCGCGCTTAAAATATAAAGCTAAGGCCGCGCTTTATTAGCTAAACTACTAAATTATAGTAATTTCCTAAAAGCTAGATATCTATTTGAAAATATTCTTATATTATTTAGTAAGGGATAAGGATATTAATAAATACATTAATAAATATAAAGAAATCCTTTTCTAGCTATAAGCAAAATATACTTAAGGATCGTAAAAGTACTTATTAGCATAAAAAAATAGGTTTAACTTATAAAAAGGCGAGGTCCGGCTAGCTATACTTTATATATACTTAAAAGATAGTTTAGGACGCCTTAACTATTTATTAAGGGCTCGCTAAGACCGTAGGTTATATTCTTAGACCGCTTACTAAGGGTAAATATACTATAAGCCTTATACTGTTTATTAAACTAAGGGAGAAACCTATTTAAATAGCTAAAATTATAAGCTAAAGTCTTTAAGCTTAAAAGAAAAAGGACTTTTAAGACTATACACTTACTAACTTTAAAGCTAGATTAAGTATACCTTATAATTAAAAAAGAAACTATAATAAAAGTTAATAACTATTTAAAGAATAAAAAGTATAATATAAAAAAAGGTTAAACGAATACTAATAAAAGCTTAAAGGAAACCGCAATTTATATTATAGTAGACTTAGTTTAAAAGGCCGATAGAGTATCTAGATTTTATATAAAGGTATTCACTTTAAAGAATAAACTTTATTAATATATTAAAGATAAATACCCCCTTAACTTTAGCTAAGATATTGCTAAATAAAAATATAGCTTAGTATAGTAAGTAGTTATTTTAAAGTTATAAAGTGTTTAAATAATTAAGGCTTTTTTTTAAATCTAATTATTAAGCTTCAATAAGCTATTATAATTTACTTATATACGCTTATTAGTCTAAAAGAAAAAAAGGCCTAAGATAAGTATTAAAGCCTATATAAATATTAAAGTAAACTAAAGCTTTATCTAAGCCGACTTAATAAAGACCTTTTAAGATATAACTATAAACTCCTTTTAACGAATTCTTATTTAAAAAATAAGAAGTACGGCTACTATTAAATAAGTAGAATTTACTCTATATATATTAAAAAGGCTAAATAATAGCCTTATAGTCGCGAAAGTAAGGATTAGCACTTAAATAGCAAAACGCTTAGTAGCTAATATATTACTTAGCTAAGATCTTTTAGTTTCTAAATAAAGGGACCTTATTAACTTTATATTAATCTTATAAATAGGGGCTTATAAAAAGATAGAAGCTAAAGTTAGGATAGTTTAGCTAAGACTAGTAAAATATAGATAAGTAATTTACTTAGTTATTCTAACAATTTTAACTAGTTTTTGCTACTCTTTACTTATATAAGTCTAAGCGCCGCTATTAAGGTATAATATAATATTTTTTCTAAAACGACTTTAAGCTCGCTTAAACGATAATATAAGATTATAAAAGCTTTATAGCGATAAAATATTTTTAAGAACTATTAATACTTTACTAAGGCTAAAAGGTAAGGATAATTATAGACCTTAATAAGTAGTTTTAAGTATATAAGGAGGTCGATATTACTACTCCCTTAGCGGAAGTCTTTGTAAAAAGCCTAAATAGAATACACCCCGCTAAGGAATTCTTATAAAAGGATCCTATAATAAACTATAAGCTTAAAATTAGCTAAACTAAGAACTTGCCTAAACTTTTAATTAATAAAGGCGTTTAGATTTATACTAAGAACTTAAAATACGTATTAAAGGTTATATATATCCTTTAATTATTTCCCCGCCTTTAGAAAAATAAGGGAGTAATATATATAGATAAGTCTAAATATATATATATTCTCTTAATAAAAGGAAAGTAATATTAATAATTCGTATTAAGATTATATTTATTAAGCGATAAAGATAAAAAGGTAGTAAATATAATATTAAGCTAGCTAACTAAGTAAGGACGATTAAAACAAGTTTATAAGCCGACTCCGTTTATAGCGTTAATATTTATAGTATAAAGGATAGTAAATAAAAAGGAAAAAGGATAAGTAGTTATAGACGTATAAAGGATTAATGCTATAATTACCTTAAACGCTTACTTAATGCCGCTTTAAAACGATATAATTAAACGCCTTTAAGGAAAGAAGTTTATTAATATAGTAAACGTATAATAGCTTTTCTATTAGTTTTTAATTTACTAAGACTACTAAGAAAGGTTTTTAGTTATAAGCTATAATAAGCTAAAAAGATCGCTTATAATATTTATAGGCTTTAAGAACTTACCGTTATATATTTAAAGGTTTATTAATAACGTCTTTTATAAATACTAAAAATACGCGGCGGCCGATATTAATAATATTATTATTAAATTAAATGTAGCTAAAGAATACCTTAAATACTTAAAAGTAGTATTCCGCGCTTTTATAACTATAATATTACCTTATTTAGACTAAAGTCCTTCTTAGCATACTTATTTATATAACTCTTTAAATTTAAAGTAAACGCTATAAGCTTAATAAATATTAATAAATACGTATAAGCCTTAAAGAATATTAAGTTTTTAAAGAACCTTTAATAGCTTAATAAATAGATTAGCCTTATTAAATAGCTATGCTATATAGTTATATATTTTGCTTAAGAAGTTAATATCTTATAAAAACGAAAAACGGAGCTACTTTAAGTAAGATAGGAAAAAGGAGTTTTTTTAAGAGGCTAAAGATAAGCACGATATACTGCGAAAGCCGCTTTTTAGCTTAATTTAAAAAAGAAAAGGCCTTTATAAGTTTAACTAAAAGGCTTATTAAGCTTTAAACGATTTATTACTTTAACCCCGCTTAATAACTATTTATTTAAATTAATATATCTTAAGAATACGGAGTAGCAGCTATAGCTTTTTACTTAAAGGAAGGTACGGAATAGGATAAAAAGACTTTATTAGCTTTAACTAAGGTTTCGCTTATTGTTTACTTAAGCCGCGCCTTTTAAGGCGGAGAGCCTTAATACTAGCTTATAAAGCTTAAAGTAGCTAGTTTAGTATAAGCGGTCCGTAAGCTATATATTATAATACTATCTATAGAAACGCTATAAGTAATTATCTTTACTAACTATATAAGCACCTATAAAATCGTATACTAAAAATCCTTATTTCTTATTATTATAAAATCTTATAATAAGCTAGTCCTTGCCTTTTAATACTTAAGCTAATTCCCGCTTAAAGTATACTATATCTTAATCGCTAAAAACGTTATGCTAAACTCTTTTTTATACTTACTATATTAAGATAATAAGCTAGTATCTTTAAACTAAAAAGGGGAATTAAAACGTTTTTAAGAAAACAAGATAACGAACTACGTATTTCTTAACGTAAAAGTATTAATTAAATTACCGCTCCGCTAAAAAATAATTAACGGATATATAGAGGATATATATTAAGTAAAGATCAATATATAGCTTAGCGATAAGAATAATATACTTAAACTTTTATTCTTTTAATTATAAGGGTTACTATACTTTATAAAGAATACTAAACGCTAAAAACTATATATCCTTAAGATTTACGCTAAGGAGATCTTTAAAAACGCTTACGCTAAATATTTTTATACTAGCCGTACTTATATATAAGAAGATTTATCTAAAAGCTTCTTAATCTTATAGCTTAGTAAATATATAAATAAGGTTATAGATAGCTATAATACTTATTATTATAACTAAACTAATTAAAGTAAAATACTAAAGTAGCTTATCTTAATTTTAGGCCTGCCGGTTTAATATTATATAATAGCGAAAAACCTTATTACCGGGCTCTTAATAATCCAAGCTAAAGAGTCCTTATAAAAAGATCCTATAAAAAA
Source organism: Ophiocordyceps robertsii (assembly GCA_027405785.1). NCBI lineage: Eukaryota > Fungi > Ascomycota > Sordariomycetes > Hypocreales > Ophiocordycipitaceae > Ophiocordyceps > Ophiocordyceps robertsii. The sequence continues at coordinate 72,067 of JAPEBW010000132.1, forward strand.
CTTTTTTAATACTTTATTAACTATAACTAATAAATTCTTAAAAATATATCTTATTATTTTAAGTAATAACTAGTTTATAGCGGAAAACTAAGTATAAGCATTATATACTCAGCTACTCCGTATTAACTAAGGGATTTTAAAAAGAATAATCTTTAACTAAAATATAAAGTTTCCTTTAATATTTTAGCAGACTTTATAATAAGCCTTAAAATTAAAGCTTTTTATATTTACCGCTTAGTAGTTTTAAATTAATAGCTTATTAAAAAGGCGAATCTAAACTATTAAAAATGCGCTATAATCCTTTACCGCTAATTTCCTAAACCTATACTAAACTAATATATTAATTATATTTTAGTTTAGCTTTAATAATTCTTTTTTCTTAGTAATTTATATAGCCTTTAATAAGTTTATTATAAGTATAAGAATAAATAACTGCCTCCCGTTTTCTTAGTTACTACTTATACTTATAAAACTAAAAGGTTTTATAAAAAGAAGCTAAGTTAGCTATTACTTATACTTAAGCCGCTATAAAGGATAAATATAATAAGAGATACCGCTTAATAACATTTAAGCTAAGCGATTAAGTTTAGCTAAAGCTTAGTAAGGGTTACTATATTATAAATAGTAACCCGGCAAAACTTTAAAAAAAACATACTAAGCCGTTTAAAGTTACAGCTAAAGTAAGATAGCTTATATACCGGTTAAATATAAAAAGATCTTTTAATATCTATTTAGTCGTTTTAGTAGTATAACTATAATTAATAAATAAGCTAGCTATACGCTTAAGCTTAGTTTAAAATAAAAAGATACCTTACTTAAATAAGTAAGAAGTTAATTAAATCTTATAAAGCCGTATAATAAAAAAAAAGCGGTAAAGAACTAAAAAAGGAGTTTCTTATTGCTTAAAAAGGCTAGCTAAGTAGCTATAACTTATAGGTAAATAAAAAAGTAGTCTTCTTATTAAAATTTATAAAAGCCTTAAAGAAAGTATAAAAGGAGTTCGCTATTTAAGTAATTTAAATAAAAGTATAATATATACTATTTATAACTAAATATAAAACGATTTAACTTAGAGAATTAAGCGGTTAGCCCTAAGTATAAGACTTAAAGGCTACTATAAGTTATATAAAACTATAACGTACCGCGCTTAAAGTAATTAGTTATTTTAATAATAATATACCGCTATTTACTTTAAGTAATAAGGCTTTTTTAGCCTTATAGTATACTTATTTAAATTCTCTTTACTACTTACCTTCTCTTTTTTTATTCTTTATTTTTATAACTATATTTCCCTATACCGCTAGCCTTAGCTTATTATAATTTACTTACTTTTATATATATAACTTTCTTTACTTTAAGCTTATAATTTTTATACTTTTATTTAAAATCTTTTTATTATTTAATATCTTTAATAGCTAAGACTAGCTCTTTTATAACTACCTTTTTAGCCTGCTCTTTTATAAGCCTTTATCCTTTTTATATAAAAAATATAAGTAAGTGCTTAAGCTTTATAAAAATAAAGCGGCTATTCTTTATAACTTTAAGTCCTTTAATAAAAGTTAAAACCTTTAAGTTTAAGCTTTTATATAAACTTATACCGCCTTTTATAACTATACTTAAGCTAATAAATTTAACTTAAATTACGGTATTATAAAAAACGGCTTATACTACCTTCTTTAAACACTTAACTTAAACGGCTTACCCCTTAGCTTTATATTATAGCGTAGTTTAAATAGCTAGTTTTGCGATATCTTAGCTATACTTCTTGCTTAGCTCTTACTATTTAAAAGCTCCCGCCGCCTATATATCTTTTTAGGCGTAGCTAGAAATCTTTATTAGTAAAATAACTTGCTAATACTTAATGTCTTTAAGTTAGCTAACCTTATTATAGTCTTAAGATTTATAGTAGCTATTATAGCTAGTAAGAACCCGCTTAAGCTAAACAATTAAAACAATATCCGCGCTATTCCTAATTATATATTTAAAGCTTAGTTTAACTAGTTTATAGCTAGGTTTATAGCGGCGTTTTAAGCTATAATAGCTAAAACCCTATCTTGCTTTATATATAGTGTAGCCCGCGCTATAAAATCCCCCTCTTAGCTTATAGCCGCTATAAGCTTTAAGGACTTATTTAGTCTTACTTAGTAAACGCTCTTTCCCTTAGCTACTATACTTAGCCTAGCTATATAAAGGTATATAAGTGCCTTATTATAGTCTATCCGCCGTTCCTCCTTAACCGGAGGAGATAGTACTAACTAGCCTTATAATATATTTTACTACTTGATTTTATAAAAGCTATTAATAATAACTAATACGACTTTTAATAAGCCTAGCTTTATAGGCCTATACTTTAGCAATAAGATAATAATAATTAAAAGTTTCCGCTTCGCTATAAACTACGCTAAGTTTTACTTTTAGGCTTATAAAGAGTTTAAACGCGACTTAACTTTAACTTAAGCAATAAAATTCCTAGGTTTTAATTTCCGCCTTATTAGCTATACTAACTATGCGCTTTATATTCTCGCTTTTATAGCCCTTTTTATAAAGAGGTTTTTTAGGACTATAAAATATATTTTAAACCTTAAAAGTAAGAAATTAAGTATTAAAGCTATTAAGGACCTTATTACCCGCTTTAAAGCGAGAATATAAACATTTAATACCTTAATATTAACTATACTTATTAATATTAATAAAATAGCTTATCCTTACCTTAACACTTTCTTAGTAGCTAAACGCGTATTAATCGGCGGAAAGGTATAAGTAGTAAAGCTATCTAAAAAGGATAATAAATTAAAAAGCCCGGTAATAAAAAGCAAGGAAAGGCTATAATAGCAGTAATAAGTAAGATATAATATCTTACTTATAAGCGGCCGTAAGTAGTATAAAGAACTTAGCGGAGGATTAAAATTAGTATAAAGGGTAAGTAAGATAATAATATAAGATAAGGCTAAAATAAAGCTAATCTCTTATAATATATTTTGCTAAAAAAAAACGAATATTCCTTAGCGCGGAGACTCTTTTTTACTTAATAATAACTTAAACGTATACTTAAAGAAAAGTTAAAAACCTTATTATTAGTTTTAGCTAAATATACTAATCGCTTATAAAACAAAGATATATAACTAAATAAGTAATAAGGATTAATAATAAAGCTACTTACTTACTATTTTAAGCTACTTAACTACTATTAGCTAAATAGGCCGAAAAAACATTTAAAAGAATAAGGATAGTAGCTATTAATATAGCGTAAAAACGCTATTATAAAGCTATTACCTAGCGCCCCCTTTACTTTATTTTTACTTTAAACTAAAAAGAATATTAGCTTTTCTTTCTTACTTAAAAAGGAGTTATTATAACATTTTAATAGCTATGCTTAAACTCTTAACTTTACTTTTAAGGAACTTTATAAAACCCCGTAATAAGAACGCTTAAAGCACGTACTATAAAGACTTACTTAAGGAGATATAATAAATATTATTAATTAGACCTTGCTAAGAGTTTTAAGATATAATTATAAAGGCTTAAGAGCTTATTTAACTATAGTTTATAATGTTTTTAATTATAAATAATACTAAAAAAACTACTAAATAGATTTTACCGGTATCTTTAAGGGATATTTAAGGATTTCCGCGGGATATTTTAATTATAGTTTAGCTTATTTCTTACTATAAAAATACCTTAAAAACATAAGATAGACTTTATCGCGATTTATAAAGGATATTTAAGGATATTTAAAGGATTTACTTAACTATAGTCTATAGTCTTTTTAACCAGGCTTATACTTAGTTTATTAAGTAATTTTATTAAGATATTTATAGTTTATTTATATACTAATAATAAATAGTAAGATAGTATAGTTAAAGATCCTTAAAATTAGCTTAAAAAACTAAGTATAAAGTAGCTAGCTATACCTTTAAGAAAAGATAAGCTTTTTATTATTTTTAAACCCTTATATATGTTTATATATAGTAATTAGTTTATTATACTAGCTTAACTAGCAGTAATTAGTTTATAGTACCGGCCTTAACTAGCGGTAATTAGTCCGTAGTACTGGCCTTAATTAGTAGTTATTAGTCTGCGCTTTATCTCCTTATCTTTACGCTTAGCTTTATTTAAAAGACTAGTTATAAGAGTCTTAAGTAAAAAGACAATAGTATTATATATAAAGCTTTAAATAATATTAGTTATATAGCTTTTAATTTTCCCGCTAAGGGAATTTAAAATCTATACTATAAGAACTACTTTTAGAATATTTATTTCTTAAGATTTTAATTCCTCGTAGACTTTTTTTACCTTATATAAGTACTCTTTTAACTATAAGTTTAAGGGACTTAAGTTAAATAGCTATTTTATAAGCAAATAATTCAACGAGAAATTCAAGGGATGATATAGCTTTTATAGCTCTTTTTAAGTAACTTTAGCAGTTATTATATGCTTAATCTATATTAAGGGACCGTCTTCTAAGCATAGGAAAATTAAGGTAAGAGCCTTTTCTATCTTAGTATAATTAGCTTACTTTAAAGCAGCTATAAGCTTTTCTTTTATAATAATTACTTATATTTTCATAGTCTATAAGGTGTAATTTATATTATACTTTAGCTTAAAAAACTCGTATTTTTCTAGCTTACTATTTTATATATCTTTAGTAAAATAAAATAAGTAAGTAAGAAAAACTTATTTTTAACCTAAAAAAAGTCGAAAGATAAGAAAGAATAGTAAAGACTAATAAAGGAAATTTAAAGACAATTCTTAAGGTAAGAAGGGGTCTTAGTAAGGAAGAGGGAATTTCGTAAGAATTAAATATAAATAAGGGGATTTCTAAAGATCTTTCTAAAAAGGGGAAGAAATTAAAAAAGGTAATTAAGGTTAAGATATCTTTAGGTACGAATTCTAAGAGATTGTAACGGGTCGGCCCTAATAAGGCTAAAGCAGTAGTCATACTACTGTTCGTTACTACGGGGCAGCTATTTAATCTACCCGCTGCGGCAGGTAGTGCGCCAGGCGCACGGCAAAAGAAGACGAATTAACTAAGCTGCTAGCTAGTCAATTAACCACGCCTATTAAAGGTTACACGGGCGCAGCCCGGGCCCAATCCAGGGCCCAGCCCGTAACACTACCCCCTCTCTACCCCCGCCACCCCTAGGCGGGGCTAATAGGTCGTCTCCCCCAGCCGGCAGCTCTCTCGTGGCTATAAGCCTAGGCCGTCCTTGCTAGTACGTCGGTAGGTCTCGAACCTAAGACCCTTTATTATAGCTTAGTTAAATATAACGGGTCGGCCTTAATAGGGCTAAAGCAGTAGTTATGCTATTATTCGTTGCTGCGGGGCAGCCATTCAATCTACCCGCTGCGGCAGGTGGTGCGCTAGGCGCACGGCAAAAGAAGACGAATTGACTAAGCTGCCAGCTAGTTAATTGACCACGCCTATTAAGGGTCGGTTACACGGGCGCAGCCCGGGCCTAATCTAAGGCCCAGCCCGTAATAGAGATTTAGTCGTTAAATTAACGTTAAACCTTAAAAGAGGATAGATATAGAATTAAAAAGAGGGCTCGTATTTTTCTCGGAACCTTTTTAAGCTAGTTAGAGAAGCAATTAATTTCCTAGCGTAGTAATCTAAGCTAGGCTTATAACTTAAAAAGGGGTAATATAGCAGTAAAATTATAAGGAAGTCTAAAGATTATATAATAATAAGTAATAAAGGAGTCGATAATATATAGGGTAGGATTTAGCTAAATTTAGTGAAAAAACTATTATGTATATAAGTGCTTATATATATAAGTGCTTATAAAATCTCTAGCTATTAAGTAGCAGAAGATTCGCCTTTTATAAATTAATATAAAGAAACAAAGTAATATATCTAGACTGGCTTTTAGGTAATCTTAAAGCCCGAGAAATATTAATTTTAAAGCATTTTACCTTATAGCTATATATTCCTTCCTTATATAGCAATTCGTATTTAAAGTTAGTTTAAGTTAGTTTAAGTTTAAGTAAATCCTTGTTTTATCTAGTTATCTTAACCTTATTAGTTTTATATATAATGCTATAAACCTTGTATAAGAATATAAGAAACTAAAAAATAATAGACCGAAGTTAGACTATTTAATACAGGTTTTTCTATAATTTATACACCCCCCTCTACTTAGCTAATTAAGTAAGGATTAAATAGCTAATTTATAAAAGTAGTAAAAATTACTCTTTTATAAGTAGTACTAAGTTTAGTATAAGGTACTCTTTTATCGACTTTTAAGCTATTTACTATTTCTTTTTTTCTTTTAAAGCCTAACTTTAAGCTAAAGTTCTTTTTTTCTTAAATTAGAATTTACTTTAATTACTTCCCCGGTAGAAGCTATAGCTACTTATAAGGTTTTTTCCTTTTTCATCTTATAAAATCAAGCAATATACCTTATTATCTTATAAGTATAATACCTTTATATATTACGTTAGCCTTATCCTCCTCTTAGCGAAGTTATAACGTTAATTTTACTTATTAAAGTATCGCTCTTTAAGTCTTTTTAGTCTGAAGTCGCCTTACTTATTGCCTTCTTTATGCTTTAAAACGGCTACTTAGTTTACTAAACATTTTTTAACTTTACTACGATTTATACCACTTAATTAATATATATTTAAAAGTTAAAGGTTTAAAAGTCGGCTATTATAAGTACCTCTTAAAGGTAAAAGCCTAAGGCGCCGTCTAGGAATATAATTTATATATTATATAGCTATAATCCCCCTCTCGCTTTAAACAGCCTTTATTTAAACTTAAAAAAGAACGCTATAAATGTTTAGTTCTCGCCTTATTTAATTATACAGATAGCCGCTATAGCTTATAATTAAAGATCTATATTAAAGTAAATTAAGTTAAAGTACTTAAAGAATTCCTATTAATCATAGCCCCGGTTTATATTAATATTATAATAAGTCGCTATAGTTTCCTATTACTTAGTATTTAAGTAGTTATAAATTAAGCAAAAGACTTCTCTTAAGCTTAAGAAAAAGTTTTAGTTAATCTTATACTTTCTTATATATAGTATACTAAGGCGTAAAGTAGTAATACTAGCTATCGAACTTTCTTAGTATTAAAAGCGTCTTTTACTAGTTTTTCTTTATTACTTTCTTTTTTATTATAAGCCTTTTAACCCCCGCTATTATATTATAAAGTAGTATTACGCTACTAGTTAACAAGCCGGCTCCCTTTTATATATATATCCTTATTATCTTTTTTAGCCTTTATATTAAGGCTTTAAATTAACTTATTAGCTATGAAATTTATTACTAGTTTACTTAAACTTAACAGCGTATTTTAAAGGCCCTCGCTTATAGTAAGAAGATCGCTTACCTAACCCTTATTTAAATATTAGCGTCTCTTAGCCCTCCTTTTTACCTTCCTTAAGTATAGCCCCCTTATACTAAGTAGCTTTTCTACTTACGCTATATTATTTATAGTAAGTCTCTTTTTAAGGTATATAATCTTATTTAAAAAGAGCTTTAAATATATTAAGGGCTAGTATATACTTAGTTTAATAATATATAGCTAAAGAATTATTTATTTAAAGCTGAAAAAAAGAAAAAACTTTATTTAAGCTCTATAGCTATTACTTATAAGGGTTACTTAAGTAGCCCTTACTTAAGTTAAGTTTAAGCTAAACTTAGGCCGAGTTTAAGTAAAGTCTTTTATAACTTTAGCTATATATTAGCTTAACTTTAAGGCATTTACTTTAGTAAAACTATAGCTCTTTTTATAGTGTAGCCCGTAAAAAATAAGGATATTTAAGCGAGAGATAAAATGCTAAAAATATCCGTAGATATACATATATTAAAAACTTTAAAGCTAAGCTATAAAAAAGCTAAAAAGATTAAAAAGACTAAAAAGACTAAAAAGGTTAAAAAGACTTAAAAGAATTTAAAGACTTAGAAAACGCTTTTAAAAAGTTAGATTATAATATTATGTAAAAATACTAAGTAAACTGAAAAATATACATACCTTAGTAGAAATACATATAAATATTACTTATAGCTTATTTATATATATATTAATAAAAAATAACTTTAAAATAAGTGATATATTTAAAGTATAAAGGAGAAAAAGAGTAATATTTAAACATTAAGCTTAATAAAGCTATAAATATTAAATTAAACCTAATTTAAGCTATGAAAAACAAAGGAATTAAAAGATAATAAAAATATAAGTAAAATGTTAGTTTATTTCTTAAGTGTTTTTAGGTTAAAGGTTATATAAAAAACGTTGATAGTAACTATTTATATAACTTAAAAGGCACTTAATACAGCTTTTATAAGTTATAATTTTAAACTTTTAATTATAGTTTACTAAAACAAAAGGCTTAATATAATAAGCTAAAGAAATAAATAGAAAAAAAACTATACTTAAGAAAGTAAACTATAAAACAGTTAAAAAGGCAAAACATAAGTAATAACTATTAAGCTTTCGGAAGATAATACCTTTATTATAAACTAGCTATAAAAAATTAAGTTAAAACTTAAAAGCTTTTAAAAGAAGATAGCCTGCTTTGAAAATAGTTAAGAATTAAGGTTATAATACTTATAAACTAACGTAAGTCTTAAGATTTAGCTATAAATACTAAGAGGTATATAATACTTATAGTTCTTATACTTAGTATTTATATATTAGCTAGATTATAGTATATTACTAGTTACTTACTTAAAATAGTAAATCCTTATAATATAGTAGCTATTAACAGCCGTAAAAAGCTAAAAGTTCTCTTTTTAAACGTTTTTTAAATAGTTTAAAAAATATAGCTTTATAAATATACTATTTCTGTTTATATATATTTCTTATATAATTTATAAAGAGAATAATATTTTTAGGAAAACAATATTACTTTTACGCTTAATATAATAATATAATAATAAGAAACATAAAGAGTATATATTTATAATACGTAATATAGCAATATAAAACTAACTATATATAATAATATAAGATTATAGGTTAACTTAAATAGTCTAAAAAGACTAGCTTTAGGACTTATTAATAGTTATAGTAAAATATAAACGGATAAAATACTTTAAACGGGATATAAAATAAGGAAATTCACTTTTATTTAATTTAAGATTTATTCTAAACATAAGCTGTTTTAAGCTTATAACGTTGCTTATAAAGATTTATACGTTTAAAACAAACAATATAAAGCGAATTATTATTATTATTATTATTAAGTTTACGCTAAGGACTTAATCTAGGTTTCTAAAAATTCGATGTTTATAAATAAGAAGGAAAAACTAAAGTGCCCGGGGTAAAACCTCCCCTTATTCGCGCTTAGTCCGCCTCGCACGAGGTCTTATAACTTTATGTAAGGAAAAAGGGAGTGCGTCTTCCGCCGCGAGTATATCCCGCTCGCTAAGTAGTTCGACGCGGCCTAGCGAGGCCGGGGCCGCCTTTAACCCGGGCGGCCCGCGGTCCGGAGTATTACGCTTTAAGCTTAAGGTATAAGCAGTAAACCCTCTCCTATCCCCCTTATCCGCCTTCTTAATATAAGGGCAGGAGGGGTAAACGGGATCCTAACCCGCGCCCCTCCCGCGGGTAGCATAACCTTAAATAGTAGGTTTATCGCGGTCCCCGCTAATAGGAATTCGGCGCCCCGCTATGCGCGCGTAATCTTAATTAGGACCGTTATTTATTCGCGCCGCTTAGTTACTAATCTCGCGCTTAGCTTCGGAGATAAAGCCTCCCGCGCACCGCGCGCGTATAGTCGCACTCCTCCTTTTTCTACCGTAAATACGCTTATCTTTCTTATAAGCCCGCCGCCTTCTTACCGCCCCGCCCCCTTCGCGTAACTATTATTCCGCTATCGTCGTATTTGTCTTCTCTATCGCTACTATACCGAAGAAGAAAGTTACTTTTTCTAACCTTAATATAGGTTTACTCCTTAAGCTACTAAGTAAAGATACTAAGGATAAAGAGGCCCGGGCCCGTTATAGTACTAAGCGTGAAATTCCTTATTATATATATATAGGCTGTTTATTAAGTAACGATACGCTTATAGTTTTCTAAGGCTATTAAAACTAAGCTTATATATATCTAAGTCGTGTCCGCCGTATAAGCGTGCGTAGTTTGCATAACTAATCCTCTCTTAGCTATTTTTATAAAAGCGTATATTGCATACTCCTTAAGTAACCGTTTTTATTTCCGGGTAAGTAGCTTCGCGTCGAACCCGTCTATATACCTTAGCTAATCTAATCTCCCTTATAGCTTACCGCTATAAGTAAAAATACAGCCCGCAAGCTTTATACCGCCTAAAAGGAGTTATATAAATCCGGCCGGCTTATTAAGCGCTTTATATATATAAAGCTCGCCTCCGCGGCGATAAAGCTTTAGTAGCGTGCTAGCTTTACTATAGCACGGGCTCTCGCGTTTAGTGCTCCCCCCGGTCTAGCTTCCCTTAATAAGAATATTAAGCTACTCGCCTTTACCCTTAGCCGCTTTATTAACAACGCGCGTGCGGCCCGCGAGGCTAACGCCAAGCTTGCTAATAAGGTTAACGGCACCGTTATAGTTATCTACTAAACCGTTTACGCTATAGCCTAAAACCTAAAGAGCATAAAGAACGCGCTATTTATAGTAGCTAACTACCTTAGCTCTAGCGGCTATAAGGGCCGGGATATTGCCCTTAAGGGTCTCTTACCCGACCTTAACCTTACGCATACCCGCGCCGCTCTCGTCCTACTTAAGCCCCCGCCCCTTAAGATTCTTATCGTTTTAAAGGACTTTAAAGCTAAGGCTAAGGCTAAGAAGAAGGCCTAAGCTAAGGTTCTCGCTAAGGCTTATACTTAAGAGCGCGCCGCCCTCGCCTATAAGCTTAAGTATAAAGGGGTGCTTAAAGGTAAGGGCAAGGGAAAGGCCGTCGAGACCGACAAGTCCGACTTAAGGGAGCTTAAGCTTAATATTAGTAATAATAAGCTAAAGGAAGGGGAGGACCGGGACGATAATAATAGTAATAATAACGAGGCTAAGACCGAGACTAAGGTCCTTAAGGACGAGGTTAGCCCCCTGCCCGGTTCCGATACCGTCTATATCGTTTCCGACCTTAAGAGCGGCGGCGATAGCGACCGCGACGACGACCTTACCTTACTCCTCGCCTCGCCTACCCTTAGCCCGTCTACGGGCCGCGACGTCCCCCTAGCTACGCCGAAACGGGTTCGTGGCCTCTTTAAGAGCAGTGCCTCCGGGGCTAGCAGCCCCGCGGCTAACGCCTTAAAGCGTGCCCGCGCCGCCCCCGTTCTTAACCTAGCTAATAAGGAGGGGGATACTAAAGACCTTAGCTTAAACCTTAAGTACCTTTAGTTTTTTACTTATAGTAAGGCCGGGTCTCTCCCCTTTAATTTTCTTACGACGCTTAATACCGCTTAATCGACTAAGTATTATTTAGGTCGCCTTACTTAGCTTAGCCTTATGCCGCCTTCGACGCTAATATCGGGAACCCCGTAGGCTTTAAAGCCGACGCCTTAGCGGGCTGCTAGTAAGATAACGTCTTTTACTTCTACTCCCGCCGCGACTTTAAGTCGTCGTAAGCGCGGGAGGGGGAGGGCGCCTATTACTTTAACCCGTAGTTATAGTTAAGCGGGACGTTCCTATAATACTCCTTAAACGGGGAAGTCCGCCGTCGCTCTTAGTCGCGCTTAACGCGGCGCCGGGCACGATAATAACGAGCTCGGGCTTTAGCTAAGGT
>JAPEBW010000133.1:0-83755 GCA_027405785.1 Ophiocordyceps robertsii
TTAGATAGCTAGAGATTCTATAAGCACTTACGCACTTAATTCTTTATTAATCAATTCTAGCCAAAATCCTGCCTTATACAACATCGACTTCTCTATCACGTAACATCACGTAATCTCCTGATTTACCCACAATTTCGCTGCTGCTCTAACCTTTAACACTAACTTATTAATAAACTAATTATATAGTAACGGTTAAGGGAGGACCTTAAAGGACTATATTAAGAGCTTTAATAATAGAAGTTACTATTATAAATTAACGCTAAGACTTATTTAAACCGGGCGTATTAATAGCCTTTAAAGTAATTTACTAAAAGAGGGACTAATTTAATAACTTAAGTAACTAGCTAGTCCTCTTTATATTTAGTGCGATAATCGCCGCTATAAAAAGTTTGCTAATAACTTAAAAATAAGCTTTTAAGCGGGATAACTATAAGACCTGCTAGCTACCCGCAATAAAGTAGGAAATTAATAAATTAAAGCAAAAAGATACTTAAAGCCTTATATATAGACTACTAAAAGCTTAGGTTTTTAATAGGAAATAGGTTTATCTTAAGAAGCTAGTTTAAGGTAAAGAACCGCTTATAAAGGCCCGTTAAGTTATTTAAGGGGATTAAGACTTAAAAAATAAGCTTATAAAAGAGCTTTATATAGCGATAGTATATTAAGCTTTATTAAAACTATTTATAATAATTATTATAGTTAAGAACTTAAAGTAAGAATAATTTAACGTTATTTACGCTTATATATATATAAAAGTATAAAAAAGGCTTTTATTATATAACTTTATAGGCTTAAAGATAGTATAGGCTAAGTCTATAAGCTTAATAAAGCTTTATATAGTTATAAAAGCTCGCTTAAGTAGTAGTACGACTAAGTAAGCATAAACTTAAGAGAATATAGCTTTAAGCGCCTTAAGACGGATAAGTATATCCTCCGCTATAAAGTAAGCGATATACTTACGATTATCTATATAGATAATTTTATTATAGCGGTATTAATAAAAGAAGCTATTAAAGCCGCGGCTAATATCCTAACCGGGCTATATAAGACTAAGTAGCTTAGCAAGCCTTAAGAATTCCTAGGTATTTAATTTAAAAGGGATAAAGCGGTAAGAACGATTTTTATATACTAAATAAGGTTTATTAAGAAGATCCTTAAGAAATTTAGTTAAAAGGTTACCAGAGCTATAAAAGCACTATAGCTAATAAGACTTAAGGCTCCTTATAACTAAAAGAGTTAAGAACTTATAATAAATACTATAAAGTAGCTTCGCCGGACTAATAGCCTTAATTACTTATTAATAAGCACTTAGCCGGATATTATATATATAGTAAATAAGCTTTTTAAAGCTAATAATAACTTAATATATAACTATATAGCGATTATAAAGACGCTATAGCGCTATATTAAAAGCATTTTAAACTCCGGGGTTATAATAAAAAGGAAATACTTAATCGAGGACCTTAAGCTTTAAGTATATATAAATACTTTCTTTATTAATAACTAAAGTACTTATTACTTTACGGTTAGCTATATTATATTTCTTAGCGATAGGCCTATCTTTTAAAAAAGTAAGAGGTAAATAATTATAGCGACCTTATTAATAAAGGCGGAGTTTATAAACCTTATACCTATAAGTATAGCGGCGATATAGCAATATTAGCTATTAATAAAGCTAAGCTAGCTATAGCTAAGTTTATCTATAATCTTTATAAATAGCTAAAACGTAAGGCTTATAGTACTAAATAAGAATAACTTAGCTAAGATTAAGTATATCGATATCTATTATAAATAAATTATTTACTATACTAATAAAGGCTTCTTTCGATTAATATAGGTATAGACTAATAAGATAATCGCTAATAGCTTTATAAAGGGCCTCTTAAAAGAAAAATATAATTAATTTATTTAGTAGCTAAGAATAAAAAAAGCGGCTAAATAAAGCTTTAAAGGGCTTTATATATAGATAAGGCATTATATAAGCGGAATAGCTAGTTATAATTAATTAAGATTAAAAAACACTAAAGTAAGTATAATATATAAGGGAGAGGCTATATCGTAAGGCTTTATATATATATATGCCTTATATATAGCTAAGGGGAGGTATTATAAACGAAAGGAGTGTAAACGCTAGGGCCCTATACCTATTTCACTGCGAGAGCCCTAGGCGTAGCCCTAGCCCTTATTTGTAGGGGTTAGCCACATATATATAAGGGCACCCCTTCGCACACATATTCCTTCCTAGCTAGCTAGATACCATCATTATCTTCCAGAGCTCCCTTTTCCACAGTCACTGACTTTTCCTCAGCGGACCATGTACCGGAACCTGCGCCTTTTCGACTCCCAAGGAACTGGCTGGTACATACCACCTCAAGTAGGTATGCCTAGAGATACTGTACTAGCATGACCTCGGGACTTGTTCGCATACTGCACTGCCCCATCAAATTCGTCCGTCTAGAACCCCTGTTCCTTTTTTCCATCAAGTCGAAAAAAAAAGCAGATCCCGGTCCAACACATGGGATGATGCCGCTGCCGCAGCTGCTGCAGCTGTTGCTGCAGCGGGGGCCGTACATATAGAAACGGACCCTTGCTGCCTTTACCCGAACAAGAGACCGAGGCGGCCCTCTTCTCGGCGCGCGCATGGGTCCAAAGCCCCCCCTCGCATCATGTTGCTCTCCTTCTTGGAATTCCAAGATACGAACCCCCCCCCATAACAACTTCATCATCATAGGCCACCTACGCACGTCGATACAATCAAGCTTGGTCAGCGCGACCCAATAAAGCCTTGGCCACTACAGAGTGTCCTATGAATGCCATCATCATCGACCATTCATCAAGCCAAGCGAGTCGAGTTTCCTCTCAACAAAACCATAAATCTCAGACTGCTCATGCGCACAACTCACTACGTACTTTCCTTGCGTCACCTCCCTGCACAACCCCACAGCCACCATCTTCACCATGACAACTGGACCCTCTCGTCCCGCCACCCAAGCAATGACTCGACCCCTGCCTCTGTGCCACGTTCCCCGACAGGTACAGGTACCCGCGTTGCAATCACCTCACTCATATATACTCCGCTTTATTAGTGCCCCGACTCTCGGTGCAAAACGCTTCTCGTTATAGCCCATCTACTCTCGCTTCAACGTCCCAAACATACTGCCAAGAGACCATAACCGCTTTCATCAGCCCAGCTAACAACAACTCGAGAACGCCGAACAACATAACAAACATAATTCCGTATCAACGGCCCGGAGCCAGTCTTGCATAGAAGCCCTGCGCCAAAGCTCATGGCATCCCGAACAACATCCAGTCAACAGCAGCGATGTTTTCCGCCAGCAATCCTACCCCCTGCTTTGTTCGCCGCCATCGCTTCCTCTGCCGTCTCCTTGTGCCTGTTGCACACCCACTTCGTCGAAATTCTCCACGTTGCCGTGGACGCCAGTGCTGCCATGGGCAGTGCCTTGGACGGCGGCGTCTTCGACAGTGTCGTGGGCGGCATCCTTGACAGTGCCTTGGGCTGCGTCCTTGACAGTACAATCGGGGGCATCTTTGGCACCATCATCGGCGGCGCCCTCGAGGCCCGACACCATGTCTACTGTCCCCACGTAGCCTCGAGAGTCCGTCCCTGTCCCGTCGCCAGTTTCGTAGACAACGTCTCGGACTGCATTCTGCCCAGCAGGCTGTTGCCGTTGAGCCTCGTTGGCGCCTGCCACCTGTTGCCTGATCTCGCCGCCTTGCACCATGGACTCCAGCCGGCGGTCCAGGCCCGCACAATCGGTACGACAGGAAATCCCACCGCTACGGCCGAGATTCCCGCAAAGAACAGGCCCTTCAATCCCTAAACCGGAGCCTCCGTCGGCACCCGAAATCGTAGCGGCTTGCTCAGCCGAGATGCGGCCTTGCCCACTTCCCGGTTCCATCGCCACGGACGACTCGAGGACCGGGGTTTCGACCTCGGCACTGGAGACTTCATG
Organism: Ophiocordyceps robertsii; assembly: GCA_027405785.1. Classification (NCBI taxonomy): domain Eukaryota; kingdom Fungi; phylum Ascomycota; class Sordariomycetes; order Hypocreales; family Ophiocordycipitaceae; genus Ophiocordyceps; species Ophiocordyceps robertsii. Next base: position 3,975 of record JAPEBW010000133.1, read on the forward strand.
CGACGCCGGCTGTCGACCATTGACTTGTCCATCATCCTCGGGGCCAACGTCCTCGGGGCCAACGTCCGCCTCGCCTTGTTTTGTGACGCTGCCGGTCTCCCCAATCGCAGGGTGTGTGGTCACCGACGACTCGCTGCCCGAACTCGATCTTGGTCGCGTTTGTTGTTCCCGCCGTAGTTGCTGCCTCGAGGTTTCATCGCTCCCTTGCCCGACGTAAATCTGCCAGCCGTCGTCACACACGCCGGTGCCATCGACCTGATTTGGAAACGGCCTGTCCCTCGGCTTTGGGCTGTCGCACCCGTCGACACTGAGCGCGTCGATGGCGGTAGGCGCGTCGGCCGAGTTCGTGACTTGGCCAGCGCGCACCTTCTATGATGCGCCGTTGGGGGTTTTTGGTTGATCGGGCAGGTCCGGCGGCTGGTCCGAAGCCTTGCCGTCCGACTTATCCGACTCGTCCTCCTCGTCCTCGTCCACCCCCTGCTTGAGGGCGGCAGCCTCTCCCGCCTCCATCTTGTGCAGCTGGGCCAGTTTCTGCTGCTGGTCCAGGGCCTGCCGCCCGTCCGTCACCTCAAACTCGGCGTCGTCGTCGTCTTCGTCGTCGTCGTAGCTTTCGCCTCCCACGCTGGTGGGCGATGCGTCGGCGGCGCGGAGGGGGTCGACGCTGGGCGGGGGACTGCTCGCACGCGAGCGAGGTCGCAACGACGAGGCGAGGGGCTTGATGGTTGGGTCGTACTTGGCCGGCAGCCCGAGCACCTTGGCCACCTGGTGCGCCTCCTCGTCGGGCGAGTTCTGGATCTCCAACTCGTAGGTGCTGCTGGCCTCGCTGTCGGCCTCGTGCCGCCCGTGAGTTGCGGCCAGCATACTCAGGTAAGTCTGCCGGGTGGAATCGTTGGCGCGCTTGACCTTCTTCTTGATGCGCTTCTCGGTTGGACGGACGACGACGACGGGGACCGGCGAGTACTGGAGGCAGTACTTGGAGAAGGAGTTCCGGGAGTTGACGAGGCCCTGGATGCCGCCCAGCGACCTACCTCGGGTGCCGACAATGAGCATGGCGGGTTGGTACATTTGTATCTGGTGGCAGTGGTCAGTGGCCGGTGTGGCTGCGCACCTTGGGGAATAAGACGCACCAGCTTCTGAAACGTTGCGTGTAGCTTGCCGACCGTGTATTCGAGTATGAAGCTGATGGCGCGGTTCGCTCCATTCTTGGCCAGGATGCCCTGCATGACCTGGTCGGCCTCATCGTGGTACTGCCTGTCATTGCAGCGAATCTCCTTTTCAATGACACGAACGCACACAATCTCGTCGCCGTCGTCCACCAACTCGTCGAGGAGCCACTGTATGGCATAGTCCGAGTACGAGTGTTCGTCGATGCCGACCATGAAGGTACGCGATCTGCGCCGCGACTGAAAGCCCTTATGCCTGACGTTGAGCACCAGTGACGAGGTGTTGTTCTTGGTAGCCTCGCCACTGGGCAGATTGTCGAAGCCGACATGGTGCTGGAACCTGTCGTTGGACGTCCCGGTTAGCGCCGCCATATCGCCACCAGTTAAAAGTAGGTCAAGGCCTGCAGACGCCGATGATGCAGTTTGCGATGACGGCAGTTTGCGACAGAGGGCTTGAAAAGAAGAATGAAAACAAGTCGAGGGGAGAAGGGACTGGGCATGTGAGTGCGGGTTCGGAAGTGGAGCACGAGGCCGCCGCCGGTGAACGGCACAGCCTCAGGTGGCCTGGGGCAACTAGCCAAGAGGGCGACGAGGCGCAACAAATGAAATGCTTGCGGCGCCTCGAGTCATCAGCAGACCAGCGAAGGTTTCTCTCGGCGGGGTAAGCAGGCGGGCGCCTTGCCCGTTGCAGTGGCCGAGGTGTGGGGCGAGGATTGCATCTGGCGACAAGAGGGAGAGGGAGACGACGTTCGAGATCCATCTATCCCGGTGGGTTGGCGTCGTCGCACAGCCTCTACTCGACGGTCCAGCGGGCGGGAACGAGTCCCTCCCCCTCTTCACCGCGGATCCGAGCCACGACTCTCCTCCTCCACTCGGTAGAGCCGTCCGCCAGGGATCCAGGACAACGGGCCGCCTAGTAATTGGCGCCCGCCGCGCCGCCGAGTCCGCGGGACGGCTCTGCCGCTCCACCCCAGCCGAAACGACGATCCACGGTGTGTGGGGGGCCCGGCAACCACCGACGCGCCAGAGGAATGACGGGCAAAGAGGGGAGAGGGTGTCGCGACCGGATCAAGATGCCGAACGTGGTGTGCAACACACGGCGAGAGAGAGGGCCAATCAAGCATCAAATACAACGCACTTGCGGGAGCCATCGGTGCGTCTCCGCTCGAGAGTTCTTAATTGACGCACACGTCCGCTGACGTCCGTCTAGGCAGTGCGTGGGATTCTCGCCGCAGTAAACACACACGACGTTGCCGCAGCCCTTGGCCTGGGCTTCCGATGCCCACAATTCCGCCCAAGCCCCGACAGGGACAACAGGGAAGACGGTACGAGGACGCAAGAAGAGAAGGGAAGCTTACCGTTGGTAGGGCGGAGAGCTTGCGCGGATACGCGAGCCACCCGTTTGCCTCTGGCGTCCCTGCGGAAGGGAGGGATCCTGGGGTTGCCGAAAGGTGATGGACGAGGCCGAAGACTTCCTGCCAGCGGTGCCAGCGGTGCCATCGGAGCCCTCGTCACCGGCTGCTGGGTGCTCGGGCTTGCAAAGGTCGGGGGGGAAAGAAATGCTCGACTTGCGCGGCGGGTGCGTCAAGGCGTGCGGAGAGTCGATGGTGCCGCTGCTGCTGGCGGTCGAAGCGGTACATGCTCCGGCGTCGGGTCCGTCCTGGCTCTTGGACGTGCTTGACGAGGAAGAAAAGTAATCGGCATTGACATCGGGCTGCTTCACGGCCCCAGCTGACGACATGGGCGAGACATCCGAGTCGGGGCTGGGGGACGGCTTGGGCGAGGCCATGATTGGCTCTGCGTGGCCACTCTCTGCCTCTGACGCTCAGCTGCGTGCTGACTGTACCTTGCAAGTCGGTGGATTGGCTCTCCCTCGAGGTTGCTCTGCTGGCTCCTGCTTGACCCTTATCCTTGTGCCCTGCTGATCGCTTGATGTCCGCCTCTTCTATCAACCTTCTCGTCAAAGCTGGCCGAGTGCCTTGGGCCAACGGGTCCGGGGTCAGAAACGGGACGAGGGAAAGCAATGGAGAGAGGGGGCGAAGGCAAGCGAGCCTGGAGGAAAAGAGAAAAGAGACAGGGAAAGAGATGCAGTCGTCGCCACGTCGATAAAGCGGCCAAGTGCTGGCTGCTGCTGCTATGGACTGCGGTGCTGTCGTTGGCTCGGGGTATGAATGCCTGGAAAGCTCGGGCTGATGCCGGTCTCACGTCGAGGCCGAAGGCAGCGGGAGGATGAGACAGGGCGATCAGTTTGTGTCACGGCTCGGCATAAAGATGCCGACCAGGGCAGCACAGGGCGGGAAGGCGCAGAGACAAAAGTCGAACGACGGGGATGAGCCAAGGCGCAGCTGCTGCACGGCGAATGATGCCAGGCCCCGGCTAAGGCAGGAGGACCAGGGCAAGGCAGATTTGTGCCTGCAATGTCGGCTAGGCCACAGTACGCCGACGACGAAGGCGACGAGCGAATCCAAGGGCGCCTCGCGATGCCAAGAGCGCTACTGGTGCATGGGCCAAGAAAGGCGTGGCTTCGAGGGGAAAGGCCGCGAGTCGAGTCGAAATCTGCGGGAGATGAGAGGAGAGGAGAAGCCTTTTTTTTTGGTCGGGGGAGAGGCGAGAGGAGAGGCGAGAGGAGAGGCGAGAGAAGAGGCGGACGAAGAGGCGATGGCGAAAAAGAGGCGATGCTGATAATGATGGTGCCACGGCGAATTCGAAGGGCGGGGGCCCAGAGTCGACGGACCAAGAAGCTTAAGCGTGAAGAGAAGAAAGGATGTCTGATTGCTGTTGAGTCCCGCTGCGATGCTGGTCGAGAGCCGCAGTGCCGGGATGATTGATATGTTGGAGGAAAAAGGGGGGGGGGGGTGTCGGTATTTGGAGATGGGTGGGTGTCTGTAGCTTGGCGAAGATGGCTGGAAGCCTCGAGAGCTTGGGCCAGCCCGGGCAGTGACTCTGGTGGCCCAGGTGTCGGCGGGTGCCTGCGGCGGGAGCTTCCAGCGCCCTTCGGGGCGGCTACGGGCTGCGGCTTGGTGCTGCTCGGTGCAGCTTGGCGCCGCTTGCTGCCCCCGGCTGTAGCGGTGGCGGCGGGCTTGTTGGGCGGCAGCCACCTCACCGGGGCAAGCGAGAGAGAGCCCGCACAGGAGAGCACAACAGACAGTGGCGGCGGCGCCAACAACTCAAGACAGACAGGAAAGGGGTATTATCAGCCCCTCCAAAGGGGAAAAAGGGCAAGAGACAGAGGGGCAACGCGGGGGAGAAGCAAATATAGACGGAACAAGAGGCAGGAAAAAGGAAGCAGAGCAAGACGAGACGGGCAAGGACCAACCAGATTGTGGGAATGAGGCGCACACGGACAGTCACGGCCTGTCGTCGACGTTTGTTTGCCTCTGCTTTTTCTCCCGCTGGTGATGGATGGATTGGATTTGAGGGATCCAAAAAAGTAACTTTGCCTCGACTTTCCAAGAGACGTGGCTATTCCAGCATCAACAAAGCACAGCCACGCTGCAACTGTGGGACAAGCCGGCGACGATTGTGTTCGAGAATGCGTCTTGGCTTTCCCGGCTCTCGTTGCGGGCCGGGGCGCACGCACAAGACAATCAATGTCGACGAGGTTGAGGTTGAGGTTGAGCCTGAGGTTGAGCCTAGTCCTCGCCTGGCTTTGGCTCCCTCCCCGGGCAGAGGCTATCACGCTCTCTCTTGTTCCCGTGCGAGTCCGGCCGTACAGGGTGTTGGAAGGTACCCTCGTTGCTCTGCATCTACAGAGTACCTTGATCGCATATATGTACGAGTATGTTGTATGTATGCATTCATGTGCATGCATGCCGTGCCGTACATACATACATACGCAACACACACACACGCACACGCACACGGCCAGCGTGGGGGCCGGGTCAAGTCGTCGTCGTCGTCTCAACGGAGGCCTCTTGGTTGCCCAGGGTGCCTTATCCGACGACGCGCACCGCCCTACCTCGAGTATCCGATCCGATCTTGGCTGCGGTGACTGCTGAGTTCGGTCCGTCTCATCGGCGTAGTTTAGGCCCAACGAGTCGTCCTGCTGCTGCGCTGAGGCACGACCAGCCTTTGTCTCTCGTTCCCTGGCCTTGGGCAAGTGTCAGGCGACACAGTCTTGCTGCTGCGATGCAGTGACAACGACGACGATGCGGATGCTACGGCGGCCAGGAGCAGAGACTCGCATTTTCGGGCTTGTCGATATGGTGTCGCTGCAGGGGAAGCGAGGCGGGACCACTGGAACCTTATAGGGCGTGGATGATGGGCAATCTATAGTGCAAAATAAGTCGACTGCCAAGCCCGTTGCCATGAGATGAGACGACGCCGACGTGGGAAAGGGATGCCGACAGGGGCATGTTAGACCCCTTCCCCTCCCCTCCCCCCCCTCCTCGCCCGTTGGGTTCGTTCTTCTTCATGGTCCGATGGGTACGAGGTACTGTAGGTGCCGAATGCATAGATGATATACATGCGCGGTGCTGTATGTCCCGATCGAGGACCGCGGGTCGGGCTGGGGGGGGGGGAGACATGCATGCGTTCATGGCGGGACTTACCACGGCTATGGCCAGAACAAGACGTCGACGGCGGCGCAGCAGCGTCAGCGGAGGATCTGCTGCGAGAGTCGATGCCGGCCGGATGGACGCGGCGCCGCCCCTCCCTCACGGACGAGGCGGCCGTCTATATATGTGTGTTAGTACTTACTTACCGATACTCTGTACGGATACTACTTGGTACTACCTGGTGTGCACTTTGACTGCCCATGCACACATAGTCACGGCGCGAGCCCAACTGTCCGTCCTCGACCCGACCCTGGCACCCCGCTCTCCCATTGGATGCAGCCGAGCTCGCCAAGGCCGACCCAGCGTCCCGAGGTGTGTCGACGCAAAACTCGGGTCATGCCACCCACCCACAACCACCCTCCATTCCATTCTCCTTTGAACCGTCCCTCGCGCGTCATGGAAGTGAGACGACGACGTTTACACGGGATGGACACGCCAGCCAAATAGCAAAAAGGGACGAGAGACCGAGTGCGTGCGGCCCCGACTCAGCCCTGCGCGCCCACTTCAGTGAGGGAGCCAATGGCCAGCCTATGCTCGCGCCGCTTTACATAATGACCGACCAAAGCCAAACCTTGTCTACCCAGAGCCACGCCGTTTGCTCAAGTCATGTCGAGTCCCGGGCGGGCACACGAGACATGCGCGTCGCCAAGGCGCCTCGGTCGCCGCCGCCGCCGCAGCCGCCACCGCAGCCGCAGCGCCGGGCCCCTTCAGCCGTCCATGACTTGCTGGAAGACTTGTTCTCGTTCGGGGACCCGGGTGTTACATGCCAGCGGTGGCGATCAAACGTGGAGAAGCGGAGCGACACTTGCGGCAGATGGCTGCGAAGAGTCGACCGTCTTCACCGTCCCCGTGGATTTAAAAACCATGGGAGACAAAACTTGACCTGGCCCAGTGCAAAGGGTCGAGCAGATCCGACGGCCAGCTCATGTCCCGATTCGCAAACCCCGGATAACTTGCCCACCTAGTGCTCTGTAGTGCCACTAGCAAATAAGCTACCAGGCTAGAATATGGGGCAAGTAACAAGAATGTCGCGCGTCGCTTCCATGTCTGGAATCACCGGGGGGTCGGGCGTGTCGAAGATCAAACGTGAACGCTCGCCGACTGATGGATCACGAGGCCATCCATGTCCAGCAAGGGGGGACGAGACTGCAGCGCTTCGTCATCGACAGCCCAGCCTAACTTCGCAGCCACCCCCGCCGCGCCCTTCGCAACTGTAAGTATCCGTAGTCGGGTGCGGGTCAAGCCAGGCCCTCTTTACCTCGCTTGGCATGGCGACGGCAACGGGGAGAAGAGGGAGCGGGCTAGAACACTGGCGGGCTGTTGGTTGCGGCCTCCTCGGCAGCTGGCTGCACGGGAGGGGGGCCAACGTCACCCCCATCGTGCACTCAGGGATCCATCGACTGCAAGCCCGGGACCCTAATTTAACTACTGACTGTATTCATTCGTACAGAGTATGTACAGGGTAAAGAGTGGGCTCCCGACAGTCGCCTCCGACGGAGCAAAGTGCGTGGCCCGCGACATTGTGGGGGTCCCGACGCTTCTCGTCCGCCTTGTGCCGCCCCTTGATTTGCACCACACACTGCTCCTCGTCCCATTGGAGGCCGTCCGTGGGCTTGGCTTGCATGGCAGCAGCATGGCGGCATGCGTCCTTGTCATCCCTCGCCCAGGCCACCACATGGGCGGCCGCATGGGCCAACGACAGATCAAGTCTCCCAAGACTCTCGTCAAAAGCGTCACCCCCTGCCTCGCCAAGCCGTACACCGGTTCGCAGCTGAATGTCTCGTGCTGGCCATCCCGGCCCGTGGCGCTTCCACCCTTTCTCCTCCAGCTGCACAACATGGGCCACACGCGCCCCCATTCGTCACCCCGAGGCCACCAAGACGCTTGGCGTGGAGCCGCATTGCTGTGGCAGGAAGCCTCGCCCTCTTCAGGTACACGCAGCTCCCCCTCATTTGCGACATCATGTTGGTTGCAGCATCATGGCCATGACCAAGTCTTCTTAATCGGTTCATATGACTGCGGCCTGGCCCAGGACGCAAGCTCCGGCTTTACATCGCCTCCCGGCGGCCGTTCTCGTCTGCTTCCATTTCCCGAGCTCCGTGCAAGCGACAGTTTTCCCCAACTCCGTGACGCCAGTGCCATGCAACCTGCGAGACGGCCCTGCGTGCAGCAAACTCGCAATCCTCCCTAGTTCCAATGTCGCCAACTTTCCGAGAGCTGGCCGCAACGACGTCGGGATGAGATGCTTGGTCAGGCCTCCCCCAGCATCGTCTAGTTGTAGGTGCGGGAAAGGTTGCGAATATACCAGTCCACCAGCTTCCTGCCAACCTTGGCTTCCGAAATGTGAATCAGGTCCTGCATGGAAGCGTGTCAGTCAGCAATTTGCCTCGGTCTAAAATCGCACCATGGCTTCCACTTACCCCTTGCAGTGCGTAGTCGAGATCGCTGACGTTGACGAGGTCGCCGTCGAGCAGGCCCTGCTCCTGCCACCGCAACTGCTTCGTCCGCTGCTTTGTCACCAGCAGCCACGATCGCAACTCCTCGGGCTTCACCTCGAGGAAGCCGGCAAGCTTGGCGAGATCCATTGTGGTGTAGAGCCTCAGATACGACTTGATGGTCGGGCTCCACATGTTGGTCTTGACCTCGTCCATGAACACGGCCAAGTGGTACTCGACAGGGTCTATGTTGGACTCGGGGTGGTCAAAGTCTGGGGGCACGGGCGAGATGAACTTGGGGCAAGCCGTGCGGAAGAGCTCCTCGAAGATGGGCAGCGAGTCGGGCCCGCCCCGCTGCAGCTTCAGGAGTTGGTCGCCATACTTCTCCCGCAGGGCCCCGTGGATGGTGTCGTCGAGCCTCGTCGGCTGGAAGGCGACGCAGATGGCAATCAGGGCGTACATCTGCTCGTTCTTCTTGGTGATCGAGTCGTATTGGGCGTTCTTCTGGAAGTTTTTGGTCCTCGACACGTAGATAAGGATGTGGCTGAACATGCGGATGGCGTCGGCGTAGCGGTGCATCATCATGTAGGAGAAGCCGACGTAGTAGTACGTGGTGAAGTGGGCCGCCATGACGCGGGCAAACATGGCCTTTTTGTTCAGCTCAATGTCGTCGAGAGTCTTGAGGGCGAGGCTAAAGTCCCCCAAAAGGCAGTGAATCCGCAAGAGGCCAATGATGGAGAAGTAGCCCAGCATCTTGTACAGGTTCCTAGATCCGTACTCGCCGGCGACAGCCATGGGGTCCTCGTTGCGCTTCATGGCAGCCAGCTGCTCCGTAATCTGCGACCGTTGAATGAGCGAGTACAGCACGTTGAGCACGCTGTACGACCCCCAGGTGTTGGGGTTCTCGCGCAGAATCTGCCTCTCCTCTTCGTTGGACGCCTGGCGCGCGATTCGAGATCGGTATGAGCTGAACGTGTTGAATTGGTAGATGAACTCGTCAATGACATCCCAGGCCCAGTAGTACTGCAAAAACCACGTTAGACTGTCTCCCGAGCCAACCTTTGCTTGTTCGCCTGGCTCTACGCACCGAGGGGGGCTCGAGGTCGACCGGGCCCTCCGAGTTGAGGATGAAGTGGAACAAGCTGCAGTAGGAGTCGTAGCTCTGGAATTTGACCTCGAGGGGCGCCGAAAAGTCCAAGGGCTGCGCGGCCTGGACCAGCCGTGACTGGATGTCGTCGGTTTGTTGCGCCATGGTCAATGACGTGGTCTGGCTCAGCTCCTCGCCGTCCTCGTACTGCACGTGTTCCTTGTACTCGGCCACCAAGGCCTCCTCGTCGTCGCTGTCGACATTGTTGAGGGCGCGGGCCGGAGCCACGCCATTTTGGTACGTCGCCATCGTGGGCAGTCACGTCTCGTTGATTTTCGTCTTGGCCTCGTGCGAGCTGGGCCGGGAGAGCAGAGGGGCAGCGCGGCACCGAATTTTCTGCGCTCGCGGAGGGCGTAAGGCTTCGTCGGTAGAATTTTGGTGACCGATAGTGTGTTAGGGCTTGGTGCCGATATGGCCTTAGCGGGTGACGCTAGGTGGCTTAGATGCATGATCCATGCATGTATCGGGTGTTATGTTGGTGGGGCATGCGCCATCTCCAAGCGGGGCGGCGGCCCAAGGGAGAAGTTGAGAGGCCAGAAAAAAGCTTGGCCGCGCTCCCAGACTGCTACCGCTCCCGTGACTCAGGGATTTAATGTATCGACGACGTTGTGACTGGATACTGGGATCTACCGATTCCGTTCTGACGACAAATCACCGCTGAGTCACAACGAGTCACCGCCAAGTCCACCCTCGATTACGCTGGATCCTCTTGGGCCGTGCGGCACTTTTGGGTGGAAAAGAGCCACGGATGAACATGATCAAGCCGAGGACAGCTTCAGACCGCCGCCCTCGAGAGCTCCGTTCTCCAGATAAACATAACTACCAAGCCTTGAGACCCCCAAGGTGGCTCACGCTTCCGTCGCCTTGAGCTTGCATCTGCCGGCGTATTGAATCTTCGGCCCTGTTGCTTTCCTCTTGGCATATTCAGTGCTTTTTAGCCATCATGCCCGTCGTCAGTCCTGAGCGGCTCGCGAGCCTGCAGCGGCAATCCCCGGATATCCGCAATGTAGGACACGCACCCGCTTGGCCATGTTCAGCTGTTTGCTAATGCCCCGCGGCAGATTTGTATTTTAGCCCATGTTGATCATGGCAAGACTTCCCTGACTGATGCCTTGTTGGCCACAAATGGCATCATCTCGCCCAAGCTGGCCGGCAAGATCCGGTACCTCGACTCGCGGCCCGATGAGCAAACCCGCGGCATCACCATGGAGTCGTCGGCCATTTCGCTCTACTTTTCCATGCTCAGGAGATCCGCCCCTGACGCGGACCCCGTCCCCAAGGACTATCTCATCAACCTGATAGATTCGCCCGGCCACATCGACTTTAGCAGCGAGGTCTCTACGGCCTCCCGACTTTGCGATGGAGCTGTCGTCCTCGTCGATGCCGTCGAGGGGGTTTGCAGCCAGACCGTCACGGTCCTTCGCCAAACGTGGACGGAAAAGCTGAAGCCCCTGCTCGTCATCAACAAAATGGACCGTCTGGTGACGGAACTGAAGATGTCCCCCCCAGAGGCCTATGTCCACCTGAGCAAACTGCTCGAGCAGGTCAATGCCGTGCTGGGAAGCTTCTTCCAGGGCGAAAGAATGGAGGAGGATCTGAATTGGCGGGAGACCATGGAGGAGCGCGTAACCGCCGCAGCCGCCGCAAAGGCATCCGCTGCCGAGGACTCAGTCAGCGAAACGGGAGAGCTTCAGTTTCAAGAGCGGGATGACGAAGACATCTACTTTGCGCCAGAAAAGAACAACGTCATATTCAGCAGCGCCATCGACGGTTGGGCGTTTACGTGTCGGCAGTTTGCCAGTCTGTACGAGAAGAAGCTCGGCATCAGGAGAGGCGTCATGGAAAAGGTTCTGTGGGGCAGCTTTTACCTCGACCCCAAGACGAAGAAGATTCTCGGCCCAAAACATCTCAAAGGAAGGAGCCTGAAGCCCATGTTTGTGCAACTCGTTCTCGAGCCCATTTGGACCGTCTATCAGGCTACCTGCGGCGGAGACAGCGGCAAGGGGGACCCGGGCATGCTCGAAAAGGTCACAAAGTCCCTGAGCATTACCATACCGCCTCATGTTATCAGGGCGAGGGATTCGAGGCTGCTGCTGACGACCGTCTTTGCCTCATGGCTCCCCCTGTCGACGGCGCTGCTGGTATCCGTTGTCGAGTCTCTGCCATCGCCTCCGGTGGCGCAGTCTGAACGCCTTCCCGACCTACTCGCACATTCGCCGGGGTCGCAGTGCATTGACAAAGCTATTCGAGACGCCATGGTGTCGTTCAAAGACGGAAAGTCAGATCCAGTGGTCGCCTATGTCAGCAAAATGGTCTCCATCCCTGAGAGCGAGCTCCCCGAGAACAAGAGGAGAACGACGGGCCAGATGAGCGGCGAAGAAGCGCGGGAGCTGGCCCGGAGGAAGAGAGCCGAGGCAGCAAGAGCACAAGCGGTCAAGAAGCAAAATGGGATCGGGAGTCTCACAGAAGCCTTCGATTCCGCCGACATCGATGACGTCGTCCCAAAGACTGAGGAGAAGAAGGCGGATCCCGAGCGCCTGATTGGCTTCGCGCGGATATACTCTGGTCACCTCTCCGTCGGCGACACTCTCTACGTCGTGCCCCCCAAGTGGTCTCCCGCGGAACCTCACGCGGATCCCCAGCCGCAAGAGGTCACCGTCACCGCGCTTTACATGCTCATGGGCAGAAACCTAGAGTCCCTGGACTCGGTGCCGGCCGGCGTCGTATTCGGCATTGGCGGGCTGGAGGGCAGGATTCTGAAATCAGGAACTCTCTGCAGCCGCCTGGAGGGCGCCGTCAACCTCGCGGGAGTGAGCTTGACTGGAAAGCCGATTGTCCGGGTCGCACTCGAGCCAGAGAACCCCGCAGACTTGGACAAGATGATTCAGGGGCTACATCTTCTCGTGCAAAGCGATCCTTGCGCCGAGTACGAGCAGTTTGCCAGCGGTGAGCACGTCCTGCTAACGGCTGGTGAGCTGCATCTTGAGCGATGCCTCCTGGACCTCAAGGAAAGATTTGCTCGCTGCGAAATCCAGGCGGGCGCGCCCATCGTGCCTTACAGGGAGACAATTGTCCGTGCAGAGGAGATGCGGCCGCCAGCGAACAAAGACCTCGGACGGGGGGCCTCGGTTGGCGTCACGAGCTCGAAACAGGTGACAATGGCCCTCAGTGTCCGGCCACTGCCGGCAGACGTCACAGAGTTTCTCATAAAGAACGACGACTCAATCAAGCGGCTGTACACGGAACGCAGGTTCACCGAGGACGGCAGCAATGGAGCCGCAGAAGAGGGCATTGTGCCAGACACGATGGTCATGGCAGGCAATTCGCTCTCGATTGACGAGTTCAAGCAACAGCTTCGACAGCAGCTGGAAACGGGCAAGGGGCGCGAGGTATGGAAGAACCGCGTGAACCATATTGCCGCGTTTGGGCCACGACGCACAGGACCAAATCTACTCATCGACGCCACCAAGGACGGCATCTTGCCCAAGATATTCGCAGCCAGCAAGAGCTCCGATGCTACTCCTCGTGCAGAGGAGACCCTCCGCGCTTCCCACTTGTCGGACAAGATTACCTACGCTTTTCAACTGGCCATGGCGCAAGGGCCGTTGTGTAACGAGCCCATGCAAGGAGTCGCCGTCTTCATCGAGGATGTCAGCCTGAGTCTCTCCGAGGACGACACGTCTGCTCGCGACAAGCTTGGCAGGTTGACTGGCGAGGTCATCAAGTTGCTGCAGTCCTCTGTCCGCGCGGCGTTCCTCGACTGGTCGCCGCGACTGATGTTGGCCATGTATTCGGTTGAGATCCAGGCATCGACCGAGGTCCTCGGCCGCGTCTATGACGTGCTAACCCGGCGACGTGGACGCGTCATGGCCGAAATCATGAAGGAGGGCACGCCCTTCTTCACCATCCAGGCGCTGCTCCCCGTGGCCGAGAGCTTTGGATTTGCAGACGAAATGCGCAAGCGGACGAGCGGCGCGGCGCAGCCACAGCTGATTTTTGCAGGGTTTGAGATTCTGGACGAGGACCCGTTCTGGGTGCCATTCACGGAGGACGACCTAGAGGACCTGGGCGAGCTGGCAGACAAGGAAAATGTGGCGAAGCGGTACATGGACGGGGTCAGGCGGAAGAAGGGCCTGCTGGTGGAGGGTCGGCTCGTGGCCACGGATGCCGAGAAGCAAAAGACGCTGAAGCGATGATCTCCCGGCCTCGACAGGCGGACCGAGGAGCCGTGCATGCTCCGTGGGAGACTTTGGCGCAGCCGTTGACAACGGAACGGGCTTTGATCCTCGGCAGTCGGGCTCAGCATCCGGCACACGCACTGGAGGCGAGGGCACGGGTCTGTGAAGGATTTCGGGAAACGATGCAAGGGGGAAGCGCAGTTGCAGCATTCTGTATGTATGCCCATGCAACCGAGTGTGGTAAGCTTGTTAGCGATCAGTGCGCGGCGAAGCCCGGGCCTGGACCGGCACCCAAGGCCAAGAAGTAGCAAGCATGGGCACTCCCTGCATGAGACGGTGGCGCAACAGCCGGCAGTGGGTGCGCCGTCCGGCTCGAGGCATCGACACTGACGATCCGAGTCACTCACTGGTTGCCTCGAAGCCTCAAGGGCGAAGCATGTGGTGTCTCAACCGCTTTCTTTTCTTATTCCCAGACCAAGGCCACGCGACTGTCTTGGCGTGGAGGGGGGCCATGTTTCTTTTTTGGATACTCGGACCAAGAGCCACGCGGTTCAGTGTCTTGGACATGGACGGACGCGCGGAGTAGTACACGGCGACGAAGACGAGAGCTGGGCTGGCCATGGCAAAGGGGGGAGAGGTGGACGAGCTTCGATTATTGATTACTAGTGCTGGTCTTCTGGCCGACGTGATGCGTAGCTGGAGCCCATCATCAGCCGTACAGGTGCTGGGCGTGAGACCCCCCCTGGCCTCAAGCCTGGGTGCTCTGACGCACACCACTGCTCTGCAGGCTTGCTTGTCTCTGCCAGGAGCAGCATGATGGACATTGCGCGCCCGCGCCGTCGGTGGCGTGTCTTTTCCTCATAAGCCGGGGCCCCGGACCTGGACGATATATGGAAGGTGTTAGCATCCATGGCCTTTTGGTCGTTTTCACGCAACCGTCTCGTCGGATATACTTGACGGGGAGACAGAGAAAGGGGGTCATGTCCTTTACTGCTCTCATTACTACACCCAGCCGCGTCCTCGCTGAAAAAGCCACGGCTGGCGACTAAAGATTTTCGTGGCTCCGAAAGGCGCCCATATTCACAGCCGCGATGGGTGCGTCTCCTCATGCCTTCAACGCCGAGATATTCGCCCTCTTGGCGGTTGGGCTGGTGGCCGCGGTTCTTCGACTGTGGCTTCGGGCCCGGACTCTCGTGGGACTCAAGGGACTGGCTTCTGATGATTACCTCGCGATCATGGCAGCGGTATGAGAGGATTCCCCTGCCCCTTTTGTGTCTAGTGTCCTGACACTGACTTGGGGATGGATAAAAGGTGGTTTACGGGACGGAGACGGCTATGGCATATGTCGCGGAGAACGAGGCGAATGGCTTGACGAACGGCTTCTTGGATGACGGGACGAGAGCAGCACTGGCATCGCAGACTGGCGGGAGAGAGTATGGGCAGAGGTATGGCCATGGTCCAACCTTGACCGCACCTTGCACGAGGGCCACCAAGACGCTCGTGATGCTGACGGCTTGCAGGGTCCTGGGCTCCAAGGTTCAACTCGGCAGCTGGGCCAGCCATTCAATCGTCATCTGCTCACTCAAGGCGGCCGTGTGCATGCTGTACCTACGACTGGCAAACACGCAGCACCGACAAGGCCGGCCAGCCGCGTTTCTGGGCCTCGCCCTCGTCGCCGTCAGCTGGCTTGGCGCAACGCTGA
This sequence comes from Ophiocordyceps robertsii, assembly GCA_027405785.1. Taxonomy (NCBI): domain Eukaryota; kingdom Fungi; phylum Ascomycota; class Sordariomycetes; order Hypocreales; family Ophiocordycipitaceae; genus Ophiocordyceps; species Ophiocordyceps robertsii. Next base: position 19,156 of record JAPEBW010000133.1, read on the forward strand.
CGCTGCTGCTGAGCTGCCGGCCCCTGACGCGCATGTGGCAGCTCTCCCCAGACCCAGGCCCGTATTGCCAGCCCGCCTCGTCGCCGGCCCTCGTCTGGACATACACGAGCCTCGACGCCGCCACGTATCTGTATCTGATTGCGGTGCCGGTGCCGTCCCTGGTACAGACGAGGTTTCCTGCGAGGCACAAGCTGGTGACGGCTGCGCTGTTGGCGTGCGGCTTCTTGGCTGGCCTGGCTGCTGTGAACCGCGCCGTTGTCGTCTCGGTACGGACCTTTTCTTTGCCGTCATTACCTGCTGAGAAGCTGGGGACCTTGCTTACCGGTGTGTATGCACAGAGCCTGGGGGATATTCGACTGGCGCGCAAATGGGAGGCGCGCGAGGCCTTTGCCGCCCTCGTCACGGCAAACATGGCCATCATCCTGCCATGCTGGATGGAGGTATCTAACCACGGCCCAGACGGTTCGACGACGTCGGCATCAAGAGAAGCGTTCCACGGCGGCAGAAGAAGCGGCGAGGGAGTGGCGTACGCGACAGGCCAAGAGCCCGACTCGGACGCCAAGGGCGGCGGCAGCGAAAAGGGCATCCAGCGGCGCGTCGAGGTCTGCGTCAGGGAAGACGACGACGTGTACCTCGTCAAGAACGGAAACTACACGGGCGTTTGGTCGGGCGAACAGGGCGGGCGGCAGACTCGGAGCAGGTTCTTCGGCGATCACATTCACCAACAGGCCTACCCCGGGGCATAGCCGGGCGTGCTTGCTTTGGTGTACGAGGCCTCTGGTAGGTCTTTTGGAGATTGATGTGCTCGAGAGAGAAGAAGCAGTGGAAAAGTAAACAACACGTCGTTGCTCAACCCTGACACGGTTGGAAGAGGGGGGAAGGCGTTGCCGTGGTTTCTATGCTTGGGCCTATCGTCTCGAGCGCGCCCCGGCGATGAATAGAAGCAATTTGGGGAGCCAGTTTCAAAACACGGCCCTCTGCTTATCGTCATTGGAGAAAGATAGCTGTGGCCTTGCCGGGCTATTCAGGGCTTCCTTCGCTGTGGCAACGGACAACCAAAACTCGTTTGCCTCATCCCAACGTCTCTTCACCCGCCTTCTCTTATCACACCACAGAGGCAAATCACGTATCGTCATAATCATCGTCATCAACCTCGTTCCGCCGGTCCAACATGCCGCTGCCTCTCCTTCCAACACCCCATCGGCCCCGGCAGCTTCCTCTTCGACCAGGTAAATACACAGAGCCCAACCCTAGCCTGGCGGATGAGAGACGCGGTTGGTTGACACTCGGCGGCGGGACTCGCGACATGGGTCAAGCAGCTGGCATACACAGTAACAACGCGGCGAATGCGTGGTCGGCAACAGGCCGGCCGTTTTACCAGACCATCCAGACCTCGGTGCCGCGCAAACTCGAGGACCTGATGAGGCTGGAGCTGTACCAGGCCTACCCGCACGATCCATTTTCGACGCTCTGCATGGGCCATTTCCTTGGCCTGGCGAGAAAGTGGCACCGGCACCGCTCCGGGGAGCCCGAGCTGGAGCACGAGCTGGCCGCCGTCGCCGCCGCCGACGGCATCAACCCGGCTGACCTGGACGGCAACGCGGGCGCCGGCGGAGGCCCGGCCGACCAGGCCTCGCTGCGAGTGGCCATGGGCGCCGAGGAGTGGCGACGCCGCGACACAGACACGCAGATGCGGCTGGTGGAGCGCGCCGTCAGCGCGGCCGAGCACAAGCTGCGCGAGGCCCGCCGCGCCACCATTCTGCGCACCGAGCAGCCCCCGCGCTGCGGCCTCGGGTACCATGGAGGCGCGCTGGTGTGCGTGCTGTGCGCGGCGGCCGAGGCCGGCGGCGGGCTGCGCGGGCTGCTGCCGACGATGCGCGACGGCATCCTGGCCGGCGAGCACGGGGCTCTCGCGCCCGACGAGGCGGTGCTTGCCGCGGCGCGTCGGCGCAGCGGCGCGTCCGACTCGCTATTCGAGCCGGGCTGTGGGCACGGGGCCTCGGTGGTCACGGGCGACGGCTATGAGGACGATGGGCTGGCGGTTGTGTGTCGCGTCTGCGGCCGTCGGCGGCTTGTCGATCTCTGGCGAGGCAGCCATTCGAACCCCCTGCCGCAGAATGGCTGGTGGCGCGATCCTGATGCCGCCTACGTCAGTGTCGGGGGGCTGCATCTCGTCGTCGACATTTGCCAGGGCATCACCCTGATCAAGTTCCAGTAGGCCAGCCCTCGCATTTTCTACATGGCTCTCCACGATGCCGACCAACACCCCCTCCCCCTGCGGTCCACGCAAGCTGACACCATCCTCGCACCTCCCTCGCAGGTCCACCGTCTTCTCCACGGTCCACGAGCGAGGCAGACTCGGACGAGACCGCCCCGACCCCGTGCGCGCCTCGCTCGCCGACGAGATCGGGGCCTTTGAGCCGACCGTGTGCTCGGCCGGGCGACGGGCGTGCGCGTGCCGGCCTTCGGGCTTTCTGCTTTGACGTTGGGGCCTGCGTGCTGCGGAGAGGACGGCTTCCTGGGGTGCGTGTGCTCTTGCGCCGGAGCCTGGCAGAGTGAAAAGGGGCTGTGGGACGTTGGGGCTGGTGGTTTTGTGACGAGTGCGGTGCTTCGCTGCTTATGGAGCCCCGGCCTACCGCTTGCACAGGGTCGCAAGACGCTTTCCTCTGGTGAGGCGATACACGGGAAGCTCTCCTCGGCGACGCGCATGACTCGAAAGTTGGAACATGGGCGTCTCACTGTCAGCTCATGGCGACGGCCTCAAGCGTGATGTGGGCCAAAGGTAGCTCAACCACACTGGCCAGAGAGGCAGATGCGCCGGTTGGCCAGGGAAGCCTGGGCAACGGCCTCGTGTATTCTGTAGCCAACGCGAAAGATGGACGAATGGAGGCAGAGGCTGAACAATTCAACTGTCGTTGACATTGATGGGTCAAAATCACGTGTCTAATCACGTGCCGGCAACGGCATGTCGTGAAAAGCCGCCCATTATCAGCGGCTTCCACCAACACACACCTCTTCCCATGGCCTACCGCCTCCCCGGGACGCTCAACCAGAAGCTGCAGGAAGCCGAGCTCGTTCATGTCGTGCTTTTATGGCTTGCTTGGGTGACGCTACACCGGGAGCCGCATGCGACATGAAGCCGTTTCTTCACCTCGGATTCAGCCATCGTCTAATGCCATGGTGCCGATAATGCCATGCTCGTCAGTCTATGCTGCCAATCCACACGACGCCCGAGTACGCTGATGCCAATCCCTTCAGGCAGACGATTTGTCGCCGAGTCCACGCCACCACATGGCCTGCCGTGCTCTCCCATGCCCATGGTCCTTGGCGCTTCTACTCGGTAGCTGCCTCGGCTCAGAAGACGGCGGCGGCAACGGCCCAACATTGCCTTCCCACTGCTGCAAGCCCCTCGTCTGTCGCGCGTAGTCGTCGCAAGCAGGCTTTTCGCGACTCGTGGATACACATTGGCCTGCGAGGCTTGATACCTTTCCGAGTCATCGACCAGCGCAGCCTCGTTCCCTCGCCATCCCAAGTCTCCAGTGCGTCGGCGCCCGAGCTGCTGTGCACATACAACTGGCGGAATCTCGAGGCCGCCCACATCTTTGTCCCTGGTAAGAGTCACCAATGCCTCGTCTCGCTATCAACTTTGACAGTGTCCAAGGAACCGCCCCGACTTGGAGAAACATTCGCTTGCCCATCACCCTCCCCAAGGATAGGGGCGCCTTTTTCATCGACCAAAACTCGGCCCGGGCCCCCAAACAGCCCCTGGAGCCGCTCTTCCGGGCCGCCGCCTCCACGCACCCAGAATTGCGCTTCAACGACATAGACGTCGTGGCAGACCGGAGCAGCCTGCGGCTACTGCTCGATTTCTGCGCCGGCCGGGCACAGGAAATCTTCCGTCTCAAGCTTACCGTGGTTCGCAACTCGCTGCTCATCGAGCGTTGCGAAAGGAGCGCCCGCGAGCGTGCCAAGAAAAAGTTGCGCGACTCTAGCTATGGCCACAACTTTGAGATGGCTTGCACCACCTACCCTCCCCACATGCACGACAGTTCGGGACACCACCGCGTTCTGCTCTACCCGATTGGGCATCTGCGCTGTGCCGTGCGGTTCGAGGTTGATGCCTGCTACAACGAACCGGGCAGCGCCAACACAAAGGCAGAGACCGTCGTCCCGCAAAAAGTCCGACAGGCGATAAAGTGCAATCCCGGGACCACAAGCACAAGCACCCAAGTGACGAGCGTCCCCTGCACCCCCGACGCGGTCATGCCTCAGTCGGCAACGGCAGAGATCAAGACGACAGTCAGGCCCAAGAACCTAGGCAACTACCTCCAGCAGCTCTGGTTCGGCCGAACACCGTGGCTCATCGTCGCCCGCCACCACAACGGCAAGTTTGACGACATTAAAATCACAAACGTCGCCGCAGAGTTTGCAGACTGGGAGGCGAGGCAGCAGGAAGCCCTGCGGAAACTCGTCACGATCCTGAAGCGGCTCAGGCAGGCCGTCACGAGGAGCAGGGCCAGGACGTGCGTCGCGACCTGTGAGCGCCAGTCGAAGCCGCGCAAGATCAAAATCTTTGCCACCAAGGAGGATGCCAAGGCGCTGCCCGACGATTTGATTGCCAAGTTTTGGACATGACTAAACTGGAAATCGAAACCGTTTCATTGCCCCTTGCGACAGGCATTGCCGGGTTAAGAGGCAAGCATCATAGGGTTTGTGGAGAAGCTTCATCGTAACCATCTGTCTCATATCGTATTTTGAAGACCTTTCAAGTTGATAACGAAGTGATGGTAGAGGCACAACACTGGAATCATGCATCGTGTCTTCACCTCTATGCATGTTGGCGTTGGTTCTAGAGATATCATGTCGTAAATCGTTCGCATCCGGGGCTCACGTCGGCACCGGCTCTGCCAGACTACATCTTCCAGAGCGACCTCATCCTCTGAGCTGGGTTCAATCTCACGGACAAGTCGCAGAGCAGGGCACGAGGCGGGTCAATGGCGACTGTTATTCAAAGGAGCAGCTGTTGGGACAAAACTTGGTGCTTGATGGAGCTCCAGGAAGACTTGACCACTCAGAGGGCGCAAGTCACGTCTACGCAGCTACTTGAGGAAAGGGCCAGAGTGACTTCTCCACCGCAGTTGGCGACGGATCCCTAGACCTCGTTGGCGGGCTCCGAGATGCCTTCAGAGTGGACGAGGGCTCGGAGTGGGAATGGCGGGAGGATGTCCGTCGCCTTGCAATGCTACCGGCAAGATTCTGGGGTGCAGCGCAGCTCTTGGACCGGAGTGCAGGATGAGAGGCAGTCGACAAGTGGCCAGGATGACGTAGCCGTCCCTTGGCAAGGATCATTGGCCTGTTTCGAGTCGGGAGCCGGCTGCAGTGCAACCGCAACGACAGGCTAGTGCCATGACAGGCTTGTCAGAGGATCCCTTTGTATGTACGTATCCGCAGAGCAAGCACGGTTAGGAGTATATGCAGAGCACAATAGGTTAGCCGCAGCTCGTCCGGTTTCAAGTCGGTGCTGGCCCGGCGACGTGGTTGGCCGACAAGACGAGGGCCCCGTTGGGGGGAGCAGCAGACGGAGTCGAGGCGCAGCAGCAGCAGGAAGCAGGGCGATGCTCGTCATGTATGTACACGTGTTGTATGTACAGTATGGTACATACGGATACGAACTCATACAATGCGGGCGGTACAGATCAGGACGGCGGCAGTGAGCGGTCGTGAGTTTTGGTGGTGGCATGATGTTAGGTTTCGCCCACCTGCCAGTCGGTGGATCGCATTCGTGGCGAGTCACGAGAGGCGACGGGCCAGTGGCTGCCGTCATCCCGGGCCGACGGTTGTCCCGGCGGCTTCTGGCCCGCCGTTACGCGTTGGCCGCGGCCCTCCCTCCTCAACTTTTTTCCCCCCTCGGGATCTAGGGGTCTCGAGTAGCGTTCGGTGAGAGGGGACTTGGATAGGCTGGGACGGCAAAGTTACTCTACCAACCCCAACCACGTTGGGCCCCCCGGCAACCCCTCGTACAAGTACTGCTGGCAAACGTCCCGGCCCGTACCCCCCTCACTCCAGGAACCCTACGGCCAAGGCAGCATTTTGGCCCCAAGGCGAGCTCGCATGCGGCTGTGACACACACACTCTTCCCCCGTTCAACCGCCACCCACCCTCACCGAGAGGCGCCTCGCTCCCTCCTCCCCCCCCCCCCACCAACACATTGTTCACGAGCCGCATCATTTTTCCCACACTTCTGCATCTGTTTACGTAGGGCGTTCTTCTTTTTCTTAAACCTTCCCCTCCTCTTCTCTGCCTGTTTCATCCTTTGCCACCTCCGCCCTCGTTCTTCTCCCCTTCCCCCACCTCCCGCCGCCCAACACAGCCCCTCCCGGCCAGACGGGGACCCCTGGATTCAGTGCGTGTCTTGCCTGGCCGGTCCCGCGCGTCATACGGCCCTTGACTCGAACACGTGCATTGTTACTCACGCAAACAGACAGACGCCTCAAGGGAGAGTCGAGCTGCCCTCTCGAGACAAGAGCGTCAACAAGAGAGACGACGGACGGGGCACAGCACCAGCCTTTACCTGCATCCCGCCACGTCCTCGCCGCCATGCCTCTCCTCGGCGGCAAAGGCAACAAGTTCAAGGTCGACCCTCCCAAGATCCGCATCGAAAAGGTGGTCGTCGAGCGCCCCCCGCCGCCGAAACCAAAGCCCAAGCCTCGCTCCCGATCCTCGGCCGCCGCCGCCTCCGTCTCGTCGAGCTCCTCGCCCGCCGCCTCCCGCCCCTCGCCGAGACTCCCGTCGGCTCGTCACGACAGCGACTCGCCCCATCCCCCGTCGGCCGACGAGAAGCGGCGGGCGCGCAAACGCAAGGCTGCCCCCGTCGCTGCATCGCGGCCCTCGCCCGTCAGCGACCGCGTCACCTTTGACAAGGACAGCGACAACGAGGACGATGGCTGGATGAGCCTCGATTCACGCAAGAGGCAGCGCCAGGGCACCGCCGATGGCCGCTTCGTCGACCCCAACCGCAAGCTGCGCAACTCGAGGGCCTTCGAGGGCCGCAACGAGCATCTGCAATTCATCCATGCCGTCCAGGTCGCCTCTCTCGAGGCAAAGTGCGTCCCCGTCATGGGCGCCCAGAAAGAGGACGTGGCAATAGAGCTGCAGTATCCGAGTCTGCAGCCTAGGGAAAAGTACGTGGTCCATGCGCTCCTCGTCATCATCACCGCTAACTCGCTGTCGCAGGTTCGAGCTCGTATGGGGCAAGGACAAGATCGACGCCGTCGAGGCCAGCATCCGCATTGTCCGCCACGTCGCCGAGACGTATCTCAGCGACGAGGAAGCGGAGCCTTTTACCAATCAACATAGCGGCTTGATACGGAGGCTGGAGAAGGCCTCCAACCGTAACATCCAAGACTTGGCCGGGTTCAAGGCGGCGCTACACGAGTACAACGAGACGCTTCTCGGGCTCATCGAGGACGGCGTCATCGAACGGAATCTTGACAACATGCATGAGCTGCCCCGCAACCTCGTCGCTTTTATACTCGACCAAGTCTATGACCGGACCGTAGCTCCCAAGGTGGAGCTTCTGTCCAAGTACGAAAACGGCACCGACTATGTATACGGCGAGCTGCTGCACCCCTTCATCTCCAAGATCCTCGTCGAGCAGATGAGCATGACGTCTGACCATGTCTTTGTCGACCTGGGTTCGGGCGTGGGCAACGTCTGCCTGCAGGCGGCCCTCGAGATTGGGTGTGAGAGCTGGGGCTGCGAGATGATGGAAAACGCCTGCAACCTGGCCGAGGCGCAGGCCAACGAGTTTGCCGCGAGAAGCATGCTCTGGGGCATCAAGCCGGGCAAGGTGCATCTCGAGCGGGGAGACTTTCGCAAGAACACGACCATCCACGAAGCGCTTAAGCGGGCCGACGTGGTACTGGTCAACAACAAGGCCTTTACCTCACAGCTCAACGACGACCTGGTGCGCATGTTCCTCGACCTTAAGCCCGGTTGCAAGATCGTCTCGCTGAAGTCCTTCGTCGCCGACTTCAAGAGCAACCACAATATCAACGATGTCGGGAGCACTATTCTCGACGTCGAGGAATGTGTGTATCCCGAGGGATATGTGAGCTGGACCAACGCGGGCGGGCCATATTTCATCTCCACGCGCAAGTAGGCTTGGGGAGATGGACCTTGTCAGCAGCGCTTGATAGTTTTATGCGGCATGTTTGGGGCGAAACAGGCATCATGAGCATGACAATGGGGTTTAGCGTTCAGGGACATACCATTTGAATGCGTGTTGCATCCGCCTGCCTTGTTTTGCACGTCGTGGCTCCGAATCCTTTAGCGGCCCTTTTCCAAGTGCGGTTCGTTTGCGAGATTCATGGCATCAGCCTCTTGGCCCATGCGTTTCATCCACCTGTCGACGAGCTCCTTGTTTTCCTTCTTGACCCTGTCTCGTTCCTTTTCCGCCATGGACAGTTGCAGGTTCAAGGCGATGTGCTCGTCCTGGACTTGCTGCGGTCCGGGAGTAAGCAGAGGCGCACATCGAGTAGCGGGGCAGACGGTACCTCGAGCAGCTTGCGCTTCTCTCTCAGTTCGTGCTCGCGGTCCTTGACCCGAAAGATGAGCGCCGTGCGATCGGCGGCGAGGTCCTTGATGGCCCGGGCGTCCTCCCTTGTCTTTGCCCGCAGCCTGCCAAGTTCCTCCTCTGCGGTGCGGAGCCGGGCCTCGGTCACGCCCTTGGCCCGTAGCGCCTCGGTAAGGTCGAGGCGGAGCTGTGCGATGCCTGCATCGCCCGAGGACGGATCGCCGGGCCGGGCCGGGACTGGGTTCTTGGATGTGCTCGTGGTCGGGGGCCGAGACTGCAGCGCTGCCTTTCCAGCCTCGAGCGCCGAGATGCGATCGGCCATTTGCGAGCCTATAGCTTGTGAGTTGGAGCCGAAGGTGGCGATGTAGAGGAAAGGGTGCGGACAAGCCTGGACAAGCTCCATGTTAACAGGGTTGTTAAGCTCAGCATCCTTGATGGATGAGAGGTATTCATCCCGCCAGTCTGGCATGGTGGGCGGAGTAGACGAGAGGGGGAGGTCTGCGGTCGCTGTTGATGTTTCGGGTCTATGATATAGAGTGGGACGCGTAAAGAGATGGCATGGGACTGTTTGTGACGGGCATTAGCCCTCGCAGCGTCCGGGTTGGTGCGACTTGACGTCTTGAGAATGGAGTGATGCCATCATCGTCGTCCCATGGCAACCTCTGCCCCTCATTACTAAGCCGGAGGATGGCCCCCACATGCCTATGTACCTGCCCTGGCGCGCCTGGCGCCTCATCCCTCCATCGTCACCAAGCTCCCCGACCGTCTACCGAAGCTCGAGACACGACCGAGGCCCGCCGATCGACACGAGCTGCACACGCCCATCATGAAATGACGCGCCCATCGAGAATGGAAGCCCTGCATGCGAGAGCCGATTGGGAGAGCGTTGGGGACAAATGGTTTCGCAAGACGCAGCAGTACACGGCCGTATTTGACCAAGACTTGGACCTCGACAACTATTTCGTGGCCGGAGCTCCATATGCTGGTGCTCTAGGTATGTGTGTACCGCCTTTGCTAGCACATGCCCAGCTCTATACTGCAAAGGAGACGAGGTGTAACGAGCAGCGCAAGGGTCACGACGACTGACAGGCTACCGTCATAGCATTATGGCGCGACGACACCAAGCTCCAGGCCCACCAACCCGGCATATCCTCCAGGCCGTCCATTGACCTTTACAGCCTTGCGGGCAAGAAGCTGCGAAGCATTCCGTGGGACAAGACGGTCATCAAGGGACTCGGCTGGTCCGAGCAAGAGTCGTTGCTTGTCGTGACGGCCGACGGCAACGTCCGCTGCTACGATCTCCAGGGAGACTTTAGCAACTTTTCCCTCGGCCATGGCGCCGACAACTATGGCGTCGAGTCCTGCCGGTACGCCTGACGCGCCTCACCAACCCCAGACAATTCCGCTCACCATTCGCAGCTTCTACGACAATGGAATGGTGGCCCTCTTGGGCAACAACTCGCTTGTCACCGTCTCGTCGTATGCCGAGCCCCGACCCAAGCTGCTGGCGCCGTATCCCGGGGGCGAAATTCACTCGTGGGCCATCATCTCGCCCGACCACACCCTGTCCCGGTCCGTCGAGGTGCTTCTGAGCGTCGGCTCGACCGTCCACGTTGCCGATGCCACGGACTGCGAAGATCGTCTACTCGACATTGGCCCCTTTAGCCACATTAGCGTCTCGCCCGACGGCCGATACGTGAATCTGTACGGGAAAAATGGCAAGGCCCACGTCATCTCTAGCGACTTTCAGGATAAGATATTCGAGCACGACGCCGACTCGCAGACGCCGCCCAAGTACGTGGAATGGTGCGGCAGCGACGCCCTCATTGCCTGGGAGGACGAGGTGCATATTATTGGGCCAGGGGACCAGTCCTCGACCTTCATCTACGAGAGCACCCGGGTCCACGTCATTTCCGGTACCCACGGCCCGTGCGTGCTAGTCGGCTGATGGCATTGCTGATTCTCTGCAGAGTATGACGGTGCTCGTCTCATCACAAACGACTTTTGCGAGTTTGTCGAGAGGGTGCCGAGCGATACCCTCGAGGTGCTCGGCCACGCCTCGGAATCTTCTCCCGCGTCCATCCTGCTCGATGCCGTCGGCCAGTTGGAGCTGGAGTCGCCCAAGGCGGACGATTACATCCAGCTCATCCGGCCCAACCTAACCGAGGCGGTCGACACGTGCGTCAACGCCGCTGGCCGGGAGTTTGACACGCGGTGGCAGAAGAAACTGCTCAAGGCAGCCTCGTTTGGCAAGTCGGTGCTCGACATTTACAACAGCGACGAGTTTGTCGACATGTGCGAGACGTTGCGGGTGCTGAATGCCGTGCGCGACTACGAGATTGGCATTCCCCTGTCGTACGAGCAGTATCACCGCCTGACGCCCGAGCGGCTGATTCAGCGCCTGCTCAACCGCCACGACTACCTGCTGGCGCTCAAGATTGCCGGGTACCTCAAGCTCCCCTCGGACCGCATCTACGTGCACTGGGCGTCCACCAAGGTTCGCGTCGGCGCCGAGGACGACGACACCATCTGCCGGCTGGTGGTCGAGAGGCTCTCGGGCAAACCCGGCATCTCTTTCGAGGAGATTGCGCGGGCGGCCTATCACGAGGGCCGCGCCCGGCTGGCCACGGAGCTCCTCAACCACGAGCCGCGCGGTGGGCGGCAGGTGCCTCTGCTCCTAGACATGGAAGAAGACGAGCTCGCGCTGGACAAGGCCATTGAGAGCGGAGACACGGATCTCATCCTCGTCGTGCTGATGCAGCTCAAGAAGAAGCTGCCTCTGGCGGCCTTTTTCCGCGTCATCAACGCGCGGCCGACGGCGACGGCCATGGTGGAGACGGCGGCCATGAGGGAGGGCGACCATGCGCTGCTCAAAGACTTGTACTACCAGGACGACCGGCGAGTGGACGGGGCCAACGTTTTCATCCGGGAATCGCTCCGGCAGCCCGACGCGCGGACGGCGTCGGACAAGCTCGCACTGGCAGCCAAGCTGCTGGCCGACTCCAAGGAGACGGCATTGGAGCTCCATGCGCTCAAGGAGACGACGGCCTTGCTCCGGATGCAGGAGTCGCTCGGGCGCGACCTGTCGGATTCGTTTACGGGACTCAGCGTCAACGAGACCATGTTCAAGTTGATACGGCTGGGATTCAACAGCCACGCCAAGAAGGTGCAGAGCGAATTCAAGATGGCGGACAAGGTGGCGTGGTGGATCCGGTAGGTTCATCTGAGGGGGCAGCGAGGGCGTCGATTGGTCCATGGCTTACCTTTGCTTGCCTGCAGTCTCCGGGCGCTGGTGGCGAAGCGCGAATGGAGCGAGATTGAAGAAATGGCCAAGGCCAAGAAGAGCCCGATTGGGTGGGAGGTAAGTCGGCTTCTGCGGCGGGGGGGTTCTCCGTGTACGGGCGGGACTGCAACTGACGCCGCGCACCAGCCGTTCTTCAACCTGACGCTGCAGGCGGGCAACCCGCGGCTGGCGGCCGTCTTCATCCCCAAGTGCTCGGGCTTGGCGGCCGGAGAGACGATCACCATGTACGAGAAGTGCGGGATGCGGACCAAGGCGGCCGAGGAGGCGGTGCGTCTCAAGGACGCCGAGGCGTGGCAGAGGCTGCTGGAGGCGGCCGGGAGAGGGTCGCAGGAGGGGCGAGAGATTGAGAGGCTGGGGAGCGCCGTGTTTAGGAAGCAATGAGTGGCTGCCGAAGACGGCGGCTTATCGACGGATGCCGCCATGAGGCGCTACGCCAGGGGGGTCCATGCATGGTGATGCATCATGTCGACGGAGCGCATACACACTGGGCATGTGACACGACATGTGCCTCGCATCGATCGGGCGGGACCACGGAGGGCACACGCAGCATTTAAGCAGGGCATTCAAGCAGAGCTTCGATGATGCCGTCTGCTTATCGTCTCTCGAGGCTTTTAAACTGTACCGTTGGGAGCCGGGTTTGATGCGGCCCATGGCCAACGGGAAGCCACAAGAAGAGACAAGTTCAATTTCAATGCCTTCAAGCTGCATTCCAGCTGCAACGCCGCCCGGCTTGCCGCCTGTGGAATATAATACCTTTTCTCGCCCCAAACCCCCTCATCTCCTGGTCGAGGAAACGCGATTAGCTACATGGGCGCCCCTTTTCCTGTTTTGGACGCTCAAAAGTCGGATTGGGAGGACGGGACGGGATGGATCGCATCGAGCCCCTTTTCTTTTAGGCGCCGGGACGAGACATGGCGGCCCCCCCCCTTCGCCGGCGACAGCCCTCGACTCACCCTTGGATATAGTTTCCATTCCATGGCGTTGCTGCCGTTGCGCGAGGGCCTGCCAACGTTGGTGTCACGACACGTCAGGGGCGATGCAAGTGCTTGATTCAGAGGACGGTGAGGCAGGACTGGTTCCCCAGTCGCCACGAGGAGGCTCTACGACAACGGCGAGCGTACATGCAGCAGCCAGGGCTGATGGGGCGCTGATGTCAACAGCTTGCTCGGCCTGCACCGGTGCGTCTTGAGCCGACCGGGGCGGCGTGGGTAGCAGCTCCGTTGGCTGTTGGCCCACGACCCGGGCTGCCTCCATTTATAGCACCGCCAGCTCGTCTTCACCAGCGCAGGGCGAGACATGGGGCCACGCCAAGCGTCATGCCCAACAGACGGCCCGTTTGAGTCGTCTCAAACCGGCGGGCAGGGCCAACGGGCTGGGACGGGTTGGTGGTGTCGAGACATGGGGGGTTGCGGCGCGGTAGGGGCCTGTGCGGGATAGACGATGCTCGTCGTCGTCTGTAGAGCTCTCGTGGCCGTTGTGTAGGGGAAGAGTGTAGGTCTGCGCGGTCTAGCCCGGTGTTGTGCTCGAGGCCGCGTCTCCTTGTCGAGTTGCTGGATCCTTGATGGCTTTCTGGGGGCTTTGACAGGCGGTGCGAGGCGTCTTGATGGCTTGGAGCGTCACGTACGTACATGCTCGAGGCTCACTAAACGGTGAGTTATCCGAGGCCGATGGCTCAGCGGGTTGACGCCTGGAGCAGAGGCGATAACTAAACCGCCCGTCACACAGGGGCCAACATGTTCCTGCTGCGGATGGAGGTTGGCCTTGCAAGAGAGTGATTGGCGGAACGGACCGTCGTTGGAGCCGGGTGTGCCGGCAGCGGAGGAGAGAGGGCTCGTCAGTCTTTACATATAAGTCGAGATGTAGCCGTAGGGTTTCCGGGTCCTCGTCACTGCAGGAGCATCGTCTGTCAACCGGGGGGTGTGTCAAGATGGTCAAGAAATACCAGCTCTCACTGGCGGCAATCGTCTCGGCGGCGGACAAGCGCACGGCACGCGTCAATGTGAGGAACACAATTCGGCGGCCCATCCTTGGCGTCTCGACGGCGCACAAGTACAGCAACGTGTACAACAACCGGCACGAATAGGGCGTCATCCCGGGGCAACGACAGCATGACGGCCGAGTACAGGACGGGGCTCCGGATGCGCTCGCGGCGGCGGCGACGGTGGTTGCAAGGGCAGTGACGTCGGGGCTGTTCAACTCGGAGGGGTTCAAGCAGCACTCTTCTGTCTCGCCTCGGGGGGAAGAGGCGTGGCCAGGGAGAGGGGTGAGGCACGGGGGGATCATGTGCCGGGAGGTGCTTTATCAACGTCAGAGCGTGCCCTAGGCCGTGTCTGGTGAGACGAGCACGCGTCGTCCGGGGCAGATGCAGGCTCAACGGCCTATACAGTACACGGCAGATAGCCAATGCCGGTGACTGGACTCGACATGACGAGGGCACAGAGATGGTCGTCTTGAGCTGCCATTCGCCGACGCACGGCACGACGGATGCCTGCACGCACGTGTCGAGCACGTCGAGTCACGGGCGCGTGTGCGCGTTACGTCGACGGGCTGAAGAGCACGGCACGGATCAAGATGGCATCCTGACAGGGCATGCCGGCTAGAGTGCCTCGGTATAGCTGAGAATATATGACGGCGTGCGGAAGCTCGGCGTCATGCGCGGCGGCCATCAGCGCGGCCGTGCACATGCATGGTGATGACGGATGCATGCATGTACGCGTTGAAGAACAAAGGTGTTTTCGAAAAGACAAAAAAAAAAAAGACGACGCCGCAACCGAACATTGGGCTATAAACAGAGGGCTGATCTGAGCCTGTCTCTGCCAGTGTCTCGACGAACACGCGACGCTGCTGACATGGGGCGGACCGAGCAAGCGACAGCTGCCTGTGCTGTCATTTTTTTGCTTCTTCGTCTGTTGCGCCTCTGGTCTGAAATAACAATGTCCGCTGACAGGTGAGAGGGGGCCGGCGTGGTTGGGCCTCGTCTGTGTGCGAGGTGAGTCGAGGCGGGGGAGGAGGAGACGGGCCTCGGCCCCCTCGTGTCTGTGCACGCTCGGCTCAGTTCCAAGAGCTACTACATAGCTGGCTGGCTGGTCGAGACTTGGCACGGGCGCAAGACGAGTTGTGATGATGATGATGATGGTGGTGATGATGGTGATGATGATAATGATGATGATGCTGATGCCGAGAGGGGACGGACGGAGGAGTAAAGGGGGGGGGAGGGGGAAGCGCCCATGCGGCGGCAAAGCGGGCGTCGAGGCCAGCGGCGGCGGGTTTGTCTTGGCCGGCGGCGAGAAGCCGGCTCACCCTCCCGAGTGGTGCGTACGGTTGCGAGATCGGCAGAGAAGAAGAAAGATAAGCATCTACAGATAGCGCGTCTGTCTTTGTCTATATCCGTATGTCCGCCGTGGATGTGGATCAAGGAGACGGCAGAGGCCAGAGCTGGGGGGGGATGGCAGCTGCAGTGGATGCGGCTACAGTGGGTGCGGCTACAGTTGTACCTGTAGGTAGGTACAGTACTGTACATACATAATACCTCTTGGGAGGAGCTCGGCCACGGGTCTCTGTGCGTCCATGTCCCACCGGGACCACGTGCTGCCGCCGCGCCCCCGGCACTGGAACCCAGGCCCCTCTCCACTGTCCGCTGGCCCGCCCCGTCTAGGTCTACTCTGTAGCAGCACTCACTGCACCTCTCTCTCCCCTTGTCGTCGCCAATTTCCGCGACAGCGGCGGAAGAAATTAGAAGCAGACGCGCCACCGCCTGCATAGCCCCTCGTCTAGTCTGCAAGGTCTACTCTGCAAGGTCTACTCTGTACTCTGCAGTGGAGTCGAATCGCCGCCTGCCGCTGCCTTGGGCGATTGCTTGGGCCGAGCAGCAGCAGGCGAGTTCTGCTGACTGGGGAGCGTGCCGCCCTCTCCTGGGGGGGCTCTGCCGGGGCATCCCCACCACCAGCCACCAGGTCCACCAGCTACCAGGTAGCAACAGCGCAGCGGCGGCGGAGCCATCCACTGCCTCGGGCTCTCTGGGCTCTGGGAAACATGCATATGGCAGCTACGAATACAGTACAGTACGGTGCTGTACGAGTCCTCCTCCTCCCCGCGCAAGACTGTTTCACTCGACCCCCAAGAATCGTCCGAGCCCTCTTCTCTCTACTGACTGCTCTCTTCTTCTTCCTCCCATGACCTGTCTGCTCTCCCACACCCCTCCCCCCTCCAGAGGCAAAGTCAACCCCCAAAGGCCCGCCGCCGGCTGACACCCGTCCGCAGCGCCTCCGCCCACCCATCATCCCTCAAGCCGAACCGTTCGTCGCCCGAGATGATTATAATTAAAGAAAAAAAGCCACTTTAACCACGGCCAACCACCAAACCTCATTTGCCTCGTCTACCTACCCGTCCATATAGACGTTAGACCCTTTTTCTCCTCCTTCTCCTTCTCCTTCTCCGAGTCCGGGTCCTCGTCCTCCATCATCTGTACAGCTTCCCCCCCTTGCTGCTTTCCCCGTATCCACCGGTCGGTCCGTCGCCTTTTTCCTTCCCACTTCTCGACCCTTTTTTTTCCCCTTCTACATCTACCTCGTAGTTGTTTGTACCCTTGGAGAGGGGAGGGAGCCTTGTTTCTCCGCTTGCTCACCGTTTCTCTCCCTCACTCTCTCACTCTCTCACACACACTCTCTCTCTCACTTTCTCTCACCCTCCCACTCTCTCTCACCCTCTCATTCTCTCTCTCTCTCTCTGTCCCTGTCTCTCTCCCTCCATCATCCCCCTCCCCCCCACCAACTTGGCTTCCCCGTCGCCCCTCCCATTCCCATTTCCTCATTCTCATTCTTCCTCTTTGCCCGATTCTCACCCTCATCCCGATTCTCTCTCCCATCTCGCTCCTGCTTGCTTGCTCCACTCCTCCATCTCGCCTTCAAACTTGGCCCCCTCCCGTCTTCTCCTGCTGCCTCGCACGCAGGTCGTCGTGGCCAAACACGTCAGACACTGTCGTCGTCTCCCATTACTCTCTGTCCTCCTCTCCCGGCTAGCGCGACAGATTGCGCAACCACCCCCCCCCTTTCCATCTCCAAATGTTCACCCAGCCCGTCTCGTCGCCTCCGCCAGGCCCTCAGTCCGCCACGCCCGTCACCACGTCGCGCCCCAGCCGCCTGCGCGGCCTGAGCTACTTGCGCAACTACACGCATAATCACCTGCTGTCGCGCGACACGCACCACTCGGCCGCTTCCCCGGCTCGCTCCCCGCACAGCCTCACCCGATCCGCCAGCTACACGGTCGCCTCGACAGCCGCCCACGGCTCCAACAGACTGACGCTCATCAATTCCACCCCCGACGCCCCCGTCCGTTCCAGGGCCCCGCCCATGCGATCCTCGTCGGGCAGCCCCCCGGACTCTATCCCCGAGACGGCCGCACACCCTTTGGACGCATCCTCGCCGCCCCCGCAGCCGCAACTCGCCCCCATGGCCAGGGCAGCCGCCTCGGCCGGCGACTCTGCCGCCGCCGCCGCCGCCTCGCCCAGCCCCGACACGGCGCCCTCGATCCGCTTCTCGGCCTACTACGACCCGCGATCCACGCGACCGTCGCTTTCCTTCGGCCCCATCTCCCGCACTCTGCCCGCCGGCTCCGACGTCATCCGCGTCGGCCGCTACTCGGAGCGCGATGGCCAGGCCGCCGCCACCATGTCGGGCAGCCAGCCCTCGTCCGCCCCCGTCGGCTTCAAGAGCAAGGTGGTGAGCCGTCGCCATTGCGAGTTTTGGTGCGAGGACGGCAAGTGGTACATTCGAGACGTCAAGAGCTCTTCCGGCACCTTTCTCAACCACATCCGCCTCAGCCCGCCTTCGCAGGAGAGTAAGGCTTACCCTGTCAACGACGGCGACATCGTCCAGCTCGGCATCGACTTCAAGGGCGGCGAGGAGATGATTTTCCGCTGCGTCAAGATGAGGCTCGAGCTCAACCGTGGATGGCAGAACAAGCTCAACACCTTCAAGTGAGTCGCCTTGCCACATGGGAATCCCCTCGCGCCATTTGATCCCCGCCACTGACCGCCCTCGGCCCACCAGCCTCGCCGCTCACAAGCGCCTGCGTACCATGGCCTCCAACGGTGCAGCCTCGGCCCTGTCGAGCTCAAACTCCCAAGACTGCTCCATCTGCCTAAACTCGATTGCCGTTTGTCTACCCGAGTCCCGCCCTCTCCACTCCACCTCTGCACCTCGTCCACGTCGAGGTCGGGGGGGCCCAACAGTGCTCGGCTGACTTGCTCGTTCTTTAGCCGTGCCAGTCGCTTTTCGTGGCCCCGTGCTCGCACACGTGGCATTTCAAGTGCGTGCGGTCGCTGCTCACGTCGCCACAATATCCGATATTCGTCTGCCCCAACTGCCGGGCCGGAGCTGACCTCGAGGCCGACGTCGACGAGCCCTCGGATGAGTGGCAGCAGCTCGAAGAGGAGGGCCATGAGGAGGAGGACGTCGAGGAAACAAAAGAGGAGCCCTCAGACGGTCAATCAGACGCCCGGTCCCCCTCATCGGCGCCAGAGCCTGCCGATGTCACCGTCCAGGACGCCGATGCCGTCGACGTGACGGTGGCCGTCGGCACTTCCGAGAGCCCGGTCTCTCGGCCGCCCTTGCACCACGCGACTACGGAGCCTCTGCCCATCAGCAGCCCATCCTCTGGCGCCGGCAGGGTCGGCCGCTTGCGGGAGAATGGATCTCCGTCGCTGGGGGTCAACGGGGAGGGCCTGGTGACGCCGAGGAACAACGCCGGTCCGTGGGTGTTTGACGGCAGCGCAGGGCGGCGGGCGGTGGATGCGACTACGGGAATGCGAAGCCTCGACGCGGCAGCCGAGATGGGCGCCCCCGGCCATAGTCCAAGCGACGACTCGTCCTAATCTATTCGACCAAGACGCTTTCAAGGGATTCGAAAAAAAGTCCTTTACTGCTTCATCTTTTCGCATGGTGGCCGAACAGGCAGCAGGTGGAGACGCTATGCGAGCAGAATGTACATTCGCTGGGGGTCGCCGCCTTTTCTTTGTCGTGTTGCCCGGACGGATGGCTTCACAGGCGCATGGAGTTGTGGGATTGTTCATCAGTCTCTGGGCAGCGGATCACCCTGGGGAGAACTCATTCATTCTGGCATGGCGGACGGGATTCGGCAAAAGGCTCTTCTCCATTCATACTTGATCGGGACTCCCCCTTTTCTGTTCGATTAGTAGCGGCGGAGTACTTGCTCACATGGCTTTACACACTTGGCGGCCATCATCTTGTAGAGCATAGCAGCGGCCGACAGCGATGGACGGGCGGGGCGGGCGGGCTTGATGGACGCTGTGATTTGCTGTGGCTGGGTCAGCATGGCGGCGTTGACAACCGTGTCTCTGTGAGCAGGAACATGGTCAAGGATCAGCTGCTTCAAGAACGTCTGGCCGGTGACTATCAAACACAAAAGAATGCTCGACGCCCGCACATTGCCCGAGTGTCGCCCACTGCGGAGCGTGGTTGCGTGGAATGGCCCTGGATGATCGTCTCTGATGTCATGTGCCCGCCTCGGCGCCACAATGATCCGACGCAATGATTCAGCACATCGCCGAGCGTCGGCAGATGTGGCCTGATGACTAATGTAAAATCCCCCCCCCGCCCGTTGGTATCGCGAAACCCATCCTTCCGGCTCAGATCTCGCCTTGGACCACCAAGGCGCCGAGCAAAACGTCGGAACTCGCAGTCTCGACATGTTGCGACACGTGAGCACACGGCTACAGCCGCTACGCCGGGGCACGGCCTCGTGCTCGGGGCTGCTGCGGCAGCGGCCCGCAAGGCTGTCTCTACCCAGGAGGACCATGGCGACGGTGACCGTCGAGGGAATACCCAAGGTAAGAGGCTCGCCGTCTCTCACGGCGCCGCTCGACTGACGGGGCGGTCCTCACTCTCCAGGAACCCACCGAGCTCGACCAAGTCACGACGCTGCCCAACGGAATGCGCGTCGCCTCGGAGGCGCTGCCCGGGTCCTTTTCCGGCGTGGGCGTTTACGTCGAGGCCGGCTCGCGGTTCGAGGACGTCGGGCTGCGGGGCGTGTCACACATCATGGACCGGCTGGCCTTCAAGTCGACGTCGCGGCACTCGGCCGACGAGATGCTGGAGCGCGTCGAGGCGCTGGGGGGCAACATCCAGTGCGCATCGTCGCGCGAATCCATGATGTACCAGGCGGCCACATTCAACCGCGCCGTGCCCGAGACGGTGGCATTGTTGGCCGACACCATTCGCGACCCGTGCGTCACGTCCGACGAGGTGGCCGAGCAGCTCGAGACGGCGAGGTACGAGATTGCCGAGATCTGGGCAAAGCCCGAGCTCATCCTGCCGGAGCTGCTGCACTCGGCTGCTTTCATGGACAATACGCTTGGGAATCCGCTGCTGTGCCCGGAGCAACGGCTGGGACGTATCGATCGCGGCGCCGTCGTCAGGTACCGCGACCTGTTCTATAGACCTGAGCGCATGGTGCTTGCCTTTGCCGGCGTTGAGCACAATGTGGCTGTTGGGCTCGCCAAGCAGTACTTTGGCGACATGGAGTCGACAACCACCGCGGCGTCTGAGACCAGCGATAGCGAGAGCTCCGTCTCGTCGTCGTCTTCCTCCACCTCGTCGTCGTCGGCCTCGGCCCAACAACACCAACGGCCGAGGCTCATATCCAGGATCCCCTTCCTCAAGAACATGGCCACCCCCCGCAACGCTACCGTCCTCAGCATGCCCCCTTCGCAGCTCACCATCGACCAGCCGGCGGCGCGGTACACGGGAGGGTTCCTGGCGCTGGCGCCGCAGACGCCGATGGTGGACCAGATCAAGTTTACCCACATGCACGTGGCATTTGAGGGCCTGCCCGTGGGGTCCGACGACATCTACGCGCTGGCGACGCTGCAGACGCTGCTGGGCGGCGGAGGCTCCTTCTCGGCGGGCGGGCCGGGCAAGGGCATGTACTCGCGGCTGTACACAAACGTGCTCAACCAGCACGGGTGGATCGAGTCGTGCGTGGCCTTTAACCACTCGTACCTCGACTCGGGCCTGTTTGGCATCTCGGCGTCGTGCCTACCGGGCCACGCCGTCGACATGCTCGACGCCGTGTGCGACCAGCTGCGGGCGCTGACGCTCGACCGCGGCTACGCGCGCATGCACGAGGGCGAGGTGGAGCGGGCCAAGAAGCAGCTGCGCAGCAGCCTGCTCATGAACCTCGAGAGCCGCATGGTGGAGCTCGAGGACCTGGGCCGCTCCGTGCAGGTCCACGGCCGCAAGGTGCCCGTGCGCGACATGTGCCGCCGCATCGAGGCGCTGACGGTGGCCGACCTGCGCCGCGTGGCGGCGGCCGTCGTCGGCGGCGGCGTCAGGAACCCCGGCGGCGGCACCGGCGCGCCCACGGTGGTGGTGCAGGAGGCCCACCAGTACGGCCTGGCGAGTCGGCCCCTGACGTGGGATCAGATCCAGGATCGCATCTATGCGTTTGGACTGGGCAGGAAGGCCTGAGGCCCGCGCCGTCTGCCTCCCTGCTCGCCGGGTCGGCGCTTGTCGACTCGTGGCCTCGGCGGGCCGTGATACTTCTTTGCTCCTTTTGTCACGCCTGTTTTACACGAAAGGGGGGCCGCCCGAGTCCCGGGGACGACGCAGGGGAGACGCAGCTCGTGCGGGCGACGGCACGGCGCGGCAAAGCATCGGTAGGGGGGGGGGGGCTTGCATGGCCCTTGTATATCTCGCCCCGAAGGGGGTTGCCGCCCTCGGTTAGAGAGGGGGCTGGACGCGTGTGTGTACGATGTAGACGGCGTGATTTCAAACCACCACCACCACCACCACCACCATGCTGGACCGCAGCAGTGCGTCGAGACGGACCGTGCAATGGTAGGCCGGCAACGTGCCCTCCGCCACGGAGGCGATCCCAGCGGCTGCCCGGCAGGCCCCGCTGGTCGAAGGGCGCGCCTGGCTCGGCGGACGGCCTGCCTGCCTGCGCCTGGATATGGTGGTGCATGATATTTATATGTGTGTACGAGGTGTATATATGCATACATCTAAGCCGACCAACAAGAAACACCCACGCCGAAGCTCATGGCCGTCCAAGCCCCCCCTCGGGGGACGAGAGGCTCGACCAGAGGGTCCGCCATCGCTTTTGAGTCCCCTTTTCCCCCCGTTCGTAGATTCTCCCCGTTGGGAAATGCGCCTCTGCAGGAGCGCCGCCGCGGCGCGCAGGGCCGCCGCACGTCGCCGGCACTGTCCGGACCCGGGGCCGTTCTCGAAAGCGTCTGGGGCAACTCTCGCAAGGCGGTCGATTGTTGGTGCCGCGGGTTTTTGGTCCTGGCGGTGCCTCGAGATGACGCGCGGGCAGGAGGAGAGGGTGGGATATCTCGGCTTCGCGACGAGAGCGCCGGGTGACTAGAGTCGATCCGAAGAGGTGATCGCCAAGCGCAGAGCCCGGGGAGAGATGGGCCTTTGTTGTCTGTCACTGGCCTCGTCTCCTCAAGCGGCCGCGTATTCGACGGCGCGTGGCCCCTACAGCTTGGACCGCACCGCCTCGAGGCGGTACTTGACGTCGCGCAGGGCCTTTGTCGTGGGCCGCCAATCGTCAAACTGACGCAGCAGCTCCTCCGTCTCGGCGCCGAGCTCCGTCTTGACAAAGTCCTCCTCGAGCACGCCGCGCATGATCCAGGGGAGCACGTAGGGGTTCGGCGACGAGAGCAGCCCTGCCCCGGCCCCGGCCCCGCCGTCTCCCGCGCCCGCGCCCGCCTGTGGCCGCATCTGGCAGGGGACGCCGCGGGGCACCGCCGACGTCTCGAGCGTGTGCGCCACGGCCAGGTCGTAGACGGCGTCGTCGTAGTACAGCCGCGAGTGGCCCTCGCCCGAGTACAGCGACCCGGCCAGCGGCGCCGAAAGCTCGCGAATCAGCCCGTGGTCCGAGATGCCCAGGTTGCGCAGCTTGAGCGCGAAGCCGACCAGGTGCGCGATAAAGTCGGGTGCGTGGATGCGCCCGTCGATGAAGACGGCGCGAAAGATGTACGGGTGGCTGGCGGGCGAGTAGACGGCCGACTGGGTCGCGTTAGCACGAGCAGCACACTCTTTGAGGGAAAGGGGGCAAGACACACACCTCCATGGGCACCAGCTGGTCGTCGATGCTGCCGATAAAGGTGACGCGTGCGCCGTAGTCGAGGATGCGCTTGAGGGCCGTCTCGAAGCGCCGCGAAATGGCGCTCTGCGGGTTGCCAAACTCCCACAGCTCGGCGGCCGAGCCCATGAGGATGCTGGACCTGTAGTCGGGAAAGGGCCCGAGGGCGACGCCCGCCATGGCGCACACGCCAATCTTTGCGTCGGTGATGAGCCCCAGGTCAATGAGCTTCTCGAGCAGCATGACGCTGACGGGCACGCCCTGCGAGTGCGACGCCACGACGATGAGGTCGGCCCGCCGGATGTGGTCGATCCAGTTGAGCATCAGCTTCCACAGGTTGTCGACGCGCTCGCCGATGCGGCCCTCGCCCTCGAGCGCCACCTTTTCAATGTCGCAGTCGGCGCACCCGTGCGTGTCGGCCCACCGCCGAATCGCGTCGGCGCACAGGCTCGCGAACCGCAGCGACGTGCCCGTCGGCTGTCCGATCATCGGCCGTAGGTACGTCGCCGGGATGAGCCCGTGGATGCCAATGGCAATGGCCTTGCGGATCCGGGGCGTGTCCTTGACCCGCAGCACGTGGTTGGCCGCCGGCTGCGACGTGCGTAGCAGGAAGTTTGTGATTTGTCGCAGGATCGACGGGTTCTCCTTCATCTCGTAGGTGCTAGTGAAGCAAGGCAGCACGAGGTTCGGCGGTAGCTTGGTCGCTGCACCGGCCGCGTCGCCGACAAGATCGCTCGGCGTCTCCGTCTTGGGCGTGGCCGGCGTTGCCTTGAGTTCGGGCTCGGGCTCCGACGCAATGTCCGACGCAGCAGTTGTTGATCCATTCGGCGCAGTTGACGGCCGAGACTCGGGGATGGTCACTGTCGGCCTTGCTCTCTTGCCTCTGCGCCACGTCGTCTTGCGACTCTGCTTTGCCTTGGGGTCCGCCTTTTGGCCCCCGCTCCTCGACCCCGAGACGTCGCCCTCGGCCATCGGCTGTGGACGGGCCTCGGAGCCCTCGCCCATGACAGCAATCTCTCCAGCCTCTAGAGTCACCACCTCGGTGCCAGCCTTGGGCGATTCCCTCGACCAAAAAGCCCATGTAGAGCCAGCCTTGGGCGCCGGTTCGTGCTGCTGAGACGGCGGCGGCGGCGGAGGCTCAACAGCAGCCGCCGCATCCGTCATGACTGTGTCCTCAGCCTCCCCATCCGCCGTGGCACCATCAACCTTTGGCGGTGGATTGGCGTCGGTTGAGGACGACCAGAATCCGAACCAGGATGTCGATGCGTACGTCGGGGCGCTTGACGGGGCTGGGGCCGACACGGTAGACGCATTATCAGGCGCAGGCTGCTCGGGAGGGACAGGCACGGGCTGCTGAGGCACCTCGATATCGGTTTCGGCCACAGGCGGCGCAGGACTCGCTGTCGGCTCGTCCTCGCCCTCGATCACCGGCATTCTCGACCACCAGCCCAGCCAGCTAGACGACGTTACTCTTCTCAACGGCGTCGCGGCGTCTTGGGCTGTCGATTCGGTAGCCGACGGGACCCTTGGCTTTGCACTGTTCCCTGCACCTTCTGATGATGCGGGCTTCCCGTCCCTGTGATCGTTCTCGTCTGTCGTCATGGCGTTCTCTGGTACTCCGGGCAGTGGCGAAGCGGTGCGTGCGCTGAGCAAGCTCGAATCGTCGTCGGCCCTTTTCGACTCGAAGCGACCCAGGTCTGGTGCTCTGGGCGACTTGAGGGTGCCGCCCAAGATGTTTTCGCACGCAACTGACGTCGAGGCCAAGGCTTTGTTTGGTGCTCTTGGCCAGGAACCGTACCAGCTCTTGGCCTTGCGAACCTGCCGCCGCACAGTGCCGAGTCAGCATCCCAAAACAGTCGAGAGAGAGGGTTCTCGGAAGAGAAGAGAGGCAGCCCAAGGAAGGCGCGTACCTGCTTCTCGTTGCTCTTTGCAGACAGGGCGGCGATGCTGCGGTGGGAACGCAGAAGGGGAGTCGGAGGCGGCGGTCCCGAGACTGATGGGCCCTGTGACGTAGCGAATTCGCGTGATAAGGCCGTTGTTGGCAGGCTGCAAGAGCCAGCAGCCCCGGCAGGATTTGGCCGCTGTCTCTTTCGGGGAAGCATCACGGCGCGCGTGCAGACGTCTGAAAATCCATCGACGTCGTTGTCTCGACCGTGTCCAGTTACCCGAGCCTCAGCACCGTCCCGCGTGCTGTTTGTTGAGGGATGGAGAGGCGTTCAAGGGAGTTTCATGTGACAAACTCGGGAACCTTACAGCGTGCCGGTCCGCTGGCATCCACGGCCTGTTCCAGCGCTCGGCCGCCTGTAAACATGTAAACACCCGGCACCCGCAGGGGCCCGCTTTGGCCCGCTTTGGCATGGAACCGCTGCGGCCGGCTTGACGGGCCCGGATCAACCTTTCGGATGCTTCTCCACCGCCCCGCTCAATCGCTATCGCCGATGCCTGAAAAAAAAAATGTATTGTCGCGAGTATAAGCCATCGAGCTAGACAAGGCCTCGACGCTCGCTGTTGAACCCGGCTGCACATGGTCGTCATGAGCAACCTGAAGCGAAAAGATGCCCCTGAAGGCCATCCTCCGTCAAAGTCGGCCAAGAAATCCAAGGCAGCCCGGCCGACCAAGACCGATGCGCTCAGGAAAAAAGATGCGAAGCCCGCCGCCTCAAAGGCGCCCCGGGAGGCCGACGAGTCTGACGACAAGCGCCCCAAAGCATCCGCCGTCTCCCTCTTGAAGGATGAAGAACCTATTTTTCCTCGTGGCGGCGGAAGCGTCCTCACGCCTCTGGAGCAGAAGCAGATTCAGCTCGAGGCCAAGGCGGATGCGTTGCGAGACGACGAGTTCGACGCCGGCGCCAAGGCGCAACAGAAGAAGAAGAGGAAAATGGCATTGAGGAGCGACAAGAAGACGCCTGCCACCAAAGACGGCGATGATGCTATCAGGGTGGAGAGTCTAAACTTCAAGGTTTGTGTCCTCGGCGAGCTATCCAACGGACTGTGATAACTTACAAGAGCCATAGAAACTCGTCAAGGGGTCTCTCGTCCTCGGCCAAGTCTCTCGAATCAACAACCTCGACATCGAGGTTGCTCTTCCGTACAATCTCACGGGCTATGTCCCAATTGTTGCCGTCTCGGACCAGTTGACCGGTAGACTACAAAAGGGAGCTGCGGAACAGGATGAAGATTCTGAAGACGACTCCGACAACGAGAGCGACGTCGACCTCAAGTCCATATTCACCGTCGGCCAATACCTGAGAGTCCACGTCGTCTCTACCCTGGACGAATCTGTCGTCGGCAAGGGGAGGCGGAAAATCGAGCTCTCTCTGCGTCCTGCCGAAGCCAACTCCGGCCTGGGCAAGGACGATGTGACCCACTACTGCACCGTCATGGCCTCTGTGGTCAGCGTCGAGGACCGTGGCTGTGTCATGGACATGGGAATTCCTGACTTGCGAGCGTTTCTCCCCACCAGCGAGATTGACCCAACCATCGACCACGAGCGACTCCAGCCTGGCGCCGTGTTCCTCTGCCACGTCAGCGGCAAGGGCTCCAACGGCCGGGTTGCCCAGCTGTCTCTGCTGCAGGAGAAGCTAGGCAGCACCAAGCACGTTCCCTCGGAGGCGACGACAATCAGCACCTATCTGCCCGGCACCACCGTCAGTGTCTTGGTCACCAACGTCGACCGGAGGGGCCTCGCTGGAAAAGTCATGGGCCATCTCGACGTCACGGCAGATCTGATCCATTCCGGCGTTGGGCCCGACGGCACGGACTTGGAGTCGACGTACAAGGTCGGAGCCAAACTCAAGGCCCGCATCATCTGCAACTTTCCTACTGCCAAAGACCCCAAGCTGGGCATCTCTTTGCTGCCTCACGTCACGTCTTTGACCAGGAAGCACATTGAGACGGATGCCAACAAGCTCCCCACCGCCGTGCTGCCTATTTCCTCCCTCGTCGAGAAATGCACCGTCCGCCACGTGGAAGCCGAAATTGGGCTCTTCGTCGACACTGGCGTCGCCGGCCTCAGTGGCTTTGTGCACATTTCGCGTGTCAAGGATGGCAAAGTCGACTCATTGTATGAGTCCAGCGGGCCCTACCAGCTCGGATCAGTCCACCAAGGCCGCGTCGTTGGCTACAGCGAGCTCGACGGCCTTTTCCACATCTCTTTCCAGAAAACCATCCTCGAGCAGCAGTACATCCGCCTGGAGGATGTACCCATCGGAGGAGTGGTAGACTGCGAGATTGAGAAGCTCGTCATCAACGAGGAGGGGGTGAGCGGCTTGATTGTCAAGGTCGCCGACGGAATAACTGGACTTGTACCCGAGCGTCACATGTCCGATGTTCGACTGCAGCATCCCGAAAAGAAGTTTCGTGAAGGCATGAAGGTCAAGGCCCGGGTTCTCTCCACGAATCTCTCCAAGAAGCGGATGCGACTCACTCTCAAGAAGACCCTAGTCAATTCCGAGGCTCCCGTTATCAAGTCTTATGATGAGGTCGGCGTCGGCATGCACGTTCCCGGTACCATCATCAAGCTGCAGCAGAATGGTGCTCACATTCAATTCTACGGCTCCCTCCGAGGCTTTCTCCCCGTCTCGGAGATGAGCGAGGCCTACATTCGTGAACCGTCGGAGCATTTCCGCGTGGGACAAGTCGTCAGCGTTCACGTTCTCGACGTTGATCCCGAGAAGCGAAGGTTGATTGTGTCGTGCAAAGACCCTTCCGCCTTTGGCTTGGATAAGCAGAGTGCTCTGAAGAGCCTGCAGCTCGGCGACCTTGTGTCCGCCAAGGTCTCGCAGAAAACCGAGGATCAGGTTTTCGTCGAGCTCGAGGGCAGTCATCTCAAGGCCATCCTGCCAGTGGGGCACCTCACCGACAAGTCGGCGTCCAAGAATAACTTTGCCCTCAAACGCATCTCCACAGGACAGACGCTGTCGGATCTGATGGTGATTGACAAGAACGAAAACCGGAGAGCCATCATCCTCACCCACAAACCGAGCCTTATCCAAGCATCCAAAGACGGGAAGCTCATCTCCAACTTTGACGATGTCAGGATGGATGCCGTGCTTCCGGCCTTTGTGAGGAATATAACGCCAACTGCCGTCTTTGTCCAGTTTGCTGGGAGTCTGAATGCTCTCCTGCCCAAGTCCCGTCTGCCCGCTGAGGCTCAGTCCCAGCCAGACTTTGGCATGCAGAGGTACAACTCAATCGAGGTCAGGGTGATTTCTATCATCCCGGACCTACAGCGCATCGCCGTCGCTCCGTCCTCGGCTAGCTCTGAAGAAGCAGACAAGTCCAAGGGCGGCAAATCAGCCGACAAGGATCCGGCACCGGCTGATGGCTTGACTGCGGGAAGCCTGGTCAGGGCCAAGATCACATCGGTTAAGCAGACGCAGCTCAACGTGCAGCTCGTCGGCAACGAGGCGCATGGGCGGATCGATGTCTCCCAGGTATTTGACAGCTGGGACGCCATCGCCGATCCCAAGAATCCCCTCGGCGCGTTTCATAAGAAGCAGCAGTTGAGAGTCAAAGTCATTGGGGTTCACAACGCAAAGGACCACCGCTTCCTGCCCATATCTCATAGGTCGGCGCACTCGGTGCTCGAACTAACGGCCAAGCCGAGCGATTTCAAGGTCGAGACCCCGAAACCGCTTTCGCTAGACTCCGTCAAGGTGGGCGATTCTTACGTCGCCTTTGTCAACAACGTCAGCCCTCAGTGCTTGTGGGTCAACTTGTCACCGAGCGTGCGCGGCCGTATTTCGGTCATGGAAGCTTCGGATGACTTGTCGCAGGTGAATGATTTAGAGGCCAACTTTCCGTTGGGATCCGCTTTGAAAGTCCACGCCATCTCGGTTGATGCTGAGAATAACCGTTTGGATTTATCTGCCCGATCTTCCAGCTCTTCCGAAGCCGTCACATGGAGCGCACTGAAGCCCAACATGATCTTGCCAGGCAGGATCACCAAAGTCAACGAGCGGCAAGTGTTGGTGAAGCTCAGCGAAAGCGTCTCCGGCCCGGTCCACCTCCCGGACATGGTCGACAACTACGACGATATCAACACTCTGAAATACAAGAAGAATGACATTGTTCGGGTGTCAATCGTCGAAGTCGACGCGAGCAACAAGAGGCTTCGCTTATCACTGCGGCCCTCGCGCATCATGAGCTCTACCTTGCCCGTGGCTGACAAGGAAATCGGCAACTTTTCTCAGCTCTCTGCCGGCGACGTGGTCCGGGGCTTTGTCAAGAACGTGTCGGACAAGGGCTTGTTTGTTCTCCTGGGAGGACAGGTTACGGCTTTGGTCAAGATTACGAACCTGTCTGACAGGTTTTTGAAAGAGTGGAAAGATCAGTTCCAGGTTGATCAGCTGGTGAAGGGGCGGATCCTCTCCGTTGATGTCGCAGCGCGCCAGGCCGAGCTGAGCCTCAAGGCCTCGATGGTTGACGAGGATTTCGTGCCTCCGACCACCTTCCACGACATCAAGAAAGGCCAGGTGATTACGGGCAAGGTGCGCAAGGTCGAGGAGTTTGGGGCTTTTATCCTCGTCGACAACTCGGCAAACGTGAGCGGTCTCTGTCACCGCAG
This sequence comes from Ophiocordyceps robertsii, assembly GCA_027405785.1. Taxonomy (NCBI): domain Eukaryota; kingdom Fungi; phylum Ascomycota; class Sordariomycetes; order Hypocreales; family Ophiocordycipitaceae; genus Ophiocordyceps; species Ophiocordyceps robertsii. The sequence goes on from JAPEBW010000133.1 coordinate 48,712, forward strand.
CCAGATGGCCGACAAGGCCGTGAGGGATGCGACCAAGCTTTACAAGGAGGGTGACGCTGTCAAGGCACTAGTCCTGGAAGTGGATGCCGGAAAACGAAGAATCAACTTTGGCCTGAAGCCTTCGCTCTTCGCGGACGAAGACACAGACATGGACTCTGACGGCTCGGATGCGGGGGCTCCTCTGACTGAGAACGACGAGGATGAAAGCGCCGAGGATGCGGACATGGACGACGATGAAGGCGCCGCGATTAAGATCCTAGGCACAGACAACGCGGAAGAGTCAGAGGAGAGTGACGAGGACGCCGAAAGCGACGATGAGATGGAGGACGCGGCTGAGCAGAAATCCAGTGGCCTCGCCGTCGGCAAACAATCGGCTTGGTCCACTGACCCGTTCAATGACTCGGGCTCCGAATCTGACCAAGGCGAGGACAAGAAAGAAGCTGAGAGGATGAAGAAGAAGAAGCGGAGAAGGGCCGAGATTGAGGTTGACAAAACCGCCCAGCTGGATGCTCACGGCCCTCAGACAACAAGCGACTACGAGCGACTTTTGCTGGGCCAGCCGGACTCCTCAGAGCTCTGGATTGCCTACATGGCCTTCCAGATGCAGGTCAGCGAGCTGCCCAAGGCGCGCGAGGTGGCGGAGCGTGCAATCAAGACCATCAACATCAGGGAGGAGACGGAGAAGCTCAACGTTTGGGTGGCCTATCTCAACTTGGAGGTGACGTACGGCAGCAAACGGACGGTGGAGGAGGTCTTTACGCGGGCCTGCCAGTACAACAACGAACAGGAGGTGCATGAGCGTCTAGCCAGCATCTACATTCAGTCCTCGAAGCCCAAGGTGAGTACCCATTACCAACGGCATTTATTTTTGCATGGCTAACGGCTCGCAGGATGCCGATGCTATATTCGAGGCCATGTTGAAAAAGTTTGGCGCCAAGTCGCCGCAGGTCTGGATCAACTGTGCTCACTTCCTCCACGCCACGCTCAACGAGCCTGGTCGCGCCAGGGCTCTTCTGCCGCGAGCGACGCAGCAACTGGACAAGCGTCACCAGCAGAATATCATTGGCCGGTTCGCTGCTCTCGAGTTTCGATCGCCAAACGGCGAGGCGGAACGGGGCAGAACCATGTTCGAGGGCCTCTTGGCGACGTGGCCGAAGAAGGGGGATCTCTGGAGCCAACTGCTCGACCTCGAGACGGGACTATCTGGGGCGGAGGCGGACCCCACGGCCGTACGTGACGTGTTTGAACGGAGACTGCGGGTCAAGGGGTTCAAGCCGCAACAGGCAGAGAAGTGGTTCAGAAGATGGGCGGCGTGGGAGGAAACGTTGGATGCCAAGGGCAAGGACAAGGTGATGGCCAAGGCGCGGGACTGGGCAGCGGCATACAAGAGCAAGAAGGAAAAGGAGGCGGCTGTGCAGGAGCAAGATGGCATGGAGGAGTAGACGGAGTTTAGCGCCAGTCGAAAAGGATGTTTACATTTTTGTCAATACCAGGAGCAGGCGGGGCCTAACAATCAAAAATACTCGGCGGCCTGAAACTTTGTGAATGAGGAAATGGAAGGCAGGGCGGCTGCAATGATGAAGCTTTTGGTCTGCACCTGTTGTAAACTACAAGTGAGCAATGCTCTCCGAGCACGTCACCGGCGGGCGAGGTAGCGCAATGGGTGGGAACCCCTCCTCTGCCGGCCCGGGTTCGGCTCCTCGCTGTAGCGATACGTGACCGAGGCAGGGGTGTTGGCGGGCGACAGCGGTAGCCAGTACCCCGCTCGGATGGTCGCGGGTACCAGAGGCCCACTGAGCTGGGGCCTGTACCAAGTACCTACCGAGCATTGGCGGCGCTGAAGTGGGAAGAAGGCTGCGGCTTCAACCCATCAAGCAAAGGTCGAGTCGAAAACTCACGAGCCGGAGACGAGACGCGTCGGAACCATGCGCCATGGGGTGTCGCGTGTGCCGGGCGAGAAAGGTGAGGAGAGACGAGGGGAGAGAGGGGGCCGGGGCGCATGCTTCGGTCCGTCGGTGCCAAAGGGAAGAAAGGCCGCTGAGCCGCTGGGGGAAGAGCCGCTGACTGAGTCGGGGCCTCGCACAGGTCAAATGCGACGGACGTCCCAACGGCTGCCGCAACTGCGAGCGCCTCCAGCTCGACTGCCTCGGCGAGGGCAACGCTGACGGCCTCGGACGAGGAGAGGCGGTGGCGTCGCTGCGCAAGATCCGCACCTACCGCTCGTGCCAGAGCTGTCGCCTCAGCAAGACGAAGTGCAACGGCGTCCGTCCCAACTGCGCCCGCTGCGCCGCCAAGGGGCTCGACTGTGTCTACGACGGCGGCTCGGCTCCGCGCTGGACCAGCAGCCTGACCAAGTCCCTCTCGCCCGATGACGCCCTCCTCGACCCCGACCGCGACCCCGACCTCGACCCCGATCTCGACCCCGATCTCGACCCCGATCTCGACCCCGACCGCGACCCCGGCCTGCCCAAGCTCGGGCCGCTTCGCCGACAGAGCTCCCCCTTGCACCCCGAGCCATCTCGGCCGGCCCCCGGATCCTCCTCCCCGACGAGCCCGGTCGACAGTCGGAAGAGGAGCCGGGGCATGGACAGGGACCAAGACGACGTCCAAGACAGCCTCACCCTGTCCGCCCATCCACTCTTGTGGTGCGTGCCTCTGCTGCCCGCCGTTCCCGTCATATCTGATGACAGGTCAGGCTGCTGTCCCCCGAGCTCCCGTCGGCTCGCAACCTCCGCCGCGTCGTCGAGCAGTACTTTGCCAACGTTCATCCTCTCCGCTGCTTCGCCTTTGTCCACAAACCGTCCTTTATGCGCCAGCTCGACAAGGGCCTTGCCTCTGATGATGAGTCGGCTCTGCTTCACGTCATATGCGCCCATGGCGCCAGGTGATGCGCCCTTTGCACCAATCTACATGTCCCCGGGGGGTCCGGCCGGCGTCTTCCCCGGTCGGACCAGACCGAGGCTGACCCCATCCTCTTAGGTTCCTCGTCCTCGGCAGCTGCCTCCAGGGCGACCTCACTCCTCCCCCGGCCCTTCTCCGCACCGCCGGCAATCAGTGGGCCAAGCAGGCCGAGTTCCTGATGCTCGCCAACTTTGGCAAGATATCTGTCCAGAGACTCATGGTAGGCAGCCCACTCTCGCAAGCCGGATGAGCCCGTGTTGAGGGGATACCCCCGTCCCGTTGCAGACGGCCATTCTCCTCCACGACTTCCACTTCCGCCTCGGCGAGTACGGCCAGGCCCTCATGCTCAGCGGCCTGGCCGTCCGCATGGCCCACGCCCTCAAGATCAACACCGAGTGGAGCCCCGACGTGCTCTGCGCCGACGACGACGCCGGCGCGCCCTCGGTCGCCTCGCGCGAGAGCCGGCGCCGCCTCATGTGGGCCTGCTATGTGCTCGACGCCTGGGCCGGCAGCGGCGTCGACCAGCTCACCCTGCTGCGCGAAAACGACATCAAGATCCAGCTGCCCTGCAACGAGCGCAACTTTGGCCTCCGCATCCCCTCCGTCACCGAGACGCTGGCCGTCGGGCACGTCATGCAGTTTCTGCCCCCGGCCATTGTGCCGCGCCGGCCTGCCGCCAACATGGGCATCATGGCCTATTACATTCGCGTCGTGGCGTTGTGGAAGAGGATTGTCCGGTCAGTCTCTTTGGCCCGTCTCCCTCCCTGTGATGCAGCCGCCTAACACCATCTTGGCTCGCCCAGATACGTCAACCACCTGTCTCCCAACACCCCCCCGTGGCAGCCAGACTCCTACTTCGCCGCCCTCGACGCCGACCTGCACCTCTGGCGCAGGGAGCTGCCCGACTTTGTCGAGTACTCGACCGAGACCATCTACGCCCGCCTCGACTCCAACCAGTTTGGAGCCCTGGTGCTGATACACTGCACTTACCACCACAACTACCTCGAGCTCTACAAGCTCACCATGCCCGACCTCTTCAAGCTGGCCAAGCCCTTTGTCTTCCCGCTCGAACACCGCGAGTTTCTGCAGACGGCCCAGGCAAACTGCTACTACCACGCCCGGCGCATCACCGACATCTTGGCCGATGCCGCCGAGCACGGCACGCGCTTCCTGTCGGACAGCTTGCTGCCCTTTTTCGTCTACGACAGCAGCCGCGTCATGCTCTACTACGTCGCGCGGCTCCTCGATCCTAGTTGGACGGATGCCGAGACCAAGATGAAGGACGCCATCAAGGCCGTCGAGAACAACAGCCGTGTCCTGCGACTCATGTCGACTCTCTTTCCCATTGCGCAGTCCCTGGTGAGTCCTCTCCTCAAACGTCGAACCTGTCGTCTCGAGTCGGCGAAACTGACGTTTCCCTCGCAAAGTCGGTGACGATTGAACGGTGGCTGTTCAAGGTGCAGCAAACCGTCAGTCAAGACGAGCTGGTCAGCAGCCTGCGGTCGGAACATCGGCTCGACGCCCACCGATCTGAAATGTAAGACGACGCCTACGGGCTCGACCCCTCTGCCCCGTAGCACTGCGCCGTGGGTCATGCGGGATAGTAGCGGCTGACGCGGAGGAACTCGCCTACAGATTGAACGGAGCCCAGGCCAGTCCTCCGCGAGAGCCTTCCGAGTACCTGCTGCCGCCGCTCTCCCTGGCTGCCTTGAGCGGCGGGGGCGGCAACGACGAGAACGGCGAGAAGCGAGCGGGCGACGAGTCCCCCGGCACCGCCGGCTGGAGCACCGTCAACCCCAACGCGGGCAACGGCGGCCCGGCCTCGTGGGACGGGACCAGCTTGGCAGCGCACCAGCTCATTGGCCTCAGCCAAGAGGTGACGCCCGCGCGGTCCGGCCTGCAGCACGAGCGGCCCGTGTCGATGCAGCTGCTCCCACGGGGCGGGGTGCCGTCGGCGGCGGCGCAGCAGCAGCCCATGTGCGAGAGGCTGGATCTAGACGACCTGCAAAGCTTTCTGAGCTGGGACATGTACGGCATCATGGAGATGGGGGGCGGCGTGTCCAACAACGACATGGACGACTCGGTGTCGCAGTCTTGGACGGGCGCGATATGAAGCGCGCAATGACGAGGCTCTTGCACTGGGAAGAGGAGACGATTGCATACGAAGCATACACGGCCTGTAATAAGCAACGCAACGGGTGGGAGACTGGAGCTGGGACTCTGCGCTCTGTTGTTTTGCTCCAGCGAGGGAGACGGGCGGAGTGAGGTGCAAGGACTATGGGTGGAGGCAGGCGTTGACACCATACAGGCCCACACACAATGGCAGAGGCTGGTCATGGCAGAGGGAAGCATTCGCGGGCCCCTAATTTTTTAGGTCTATTCTCCTTGTGCTGGCAGCGGGCGAGGGGGAAGGGCTGCAAGCTTGATCCCTGCTGGGAAACGGGTCAGGGGTTGCGTCGAATGTCGGACTCCCCACCTTTTGTCAATATATTAATAACTACAGAGTAGTATACGAATATATCTATGTACATATGTGCACGTCGGCAACATGGTGCTTGTTGTCTTACGTGCGTGTGTGTATATACAGTACTGTAGCAGTTTCTCGTATACCATGTATGGCGGTGGACCTGGACGCAGCCTCCAATCTCCGCCGTTGGACGGCAGCCGTCTTCACGGGACGAGCTGGGAGCGAATCCGTCAGGAACGAGCACCGAACGAATGCGGTGCCGAGCGACCGGATCCGGAACCCCCCTCCCCTGGGCGGCGGGCGTTGCGGCCTGTCTCAGGAAAAAGGGGGGGGGGATCATGAAAGCAAGCCGACAGGTGGGACAACTGTTTGGACGAACCAAGGCGGCGGCGACTCGGGAAGTCGTGATGCGTGACGGCGCCTCGGCTTGCGAGTCATGGGGCGTTTCCTATTCTGGGCTTGGCGGTTTTGAAAGCAGGCTTGCCGTCGGGGACGGATTCAGCCCTGCTGTCGTGCGGAGACTGGAGGGGGGAGAAAGGGTTTGTGTGCTTGCTTGCAGAGTTCCTCCACCAAGAGTTCCTCCACCAAGAGTTCCTCCACCAAGAGTTCCTCCACCACTCATACATGCCCTTGGTGCCGAGGCGACTCGGACCACGTCTGCCTCGACGACTATCCGCTTCCGTCCCCATCGTCCGTGCTCCGTCTGAATCAACCACGCGCCCCCCTTCCCTCTCGGCCCAAGTTTCGACACCGTCATGCGAACTCGCCCCGTCTCAACTCACGGCTAACCACTTTGTGCCAGAGCCCGGCACCGGGTCGTCTCCTCCCTCCCCTGTAGCGCCGGCAATCGCTGTCAAGCTCGCACGCGAGTAATGGCACACACGCCCCAAGGTTTGGTCGCCCGGCGTTGGTTACGCAATGGAGCAACAAGGTTTGGCAGGGGAGGGGGGGGGCAGGAGCTCACGGGGCCGCAAGCGGGTTGGCAGGGGGGGGGGGCGGCCTTGCGCGAGAGGAATTTATATTAGTCGTGAGTCCCTGTAAGCATTCCCCGCCTGCTCCGTCTTTTCGAATTATGTACAAAATCCGTGGAATACTATACATGACTCTCGCCGGATGAACCGAGCGTGTCTTGTGAGAGCCAAAGATCGCCCAGGCTTGCCCCCTCGAGCCGCCTCACTTACACGGCCCGTCGAAACCACAACACACACCGTCATGAGGCACGGCATCCTCTCCGCCGCCTGTCTCGCCGCCGCGGGCCTCGCCCTGGCCGCGCCCCCACAGGCCCGGCTCGGCCCGCTGGACGAGCTGCTGCCGTGGTACGAGCCCGGCGGCTGCTCCGGCAGCTACGCCGAGCGGTGCATGGGAACGGCCGCCTTCTGCGCCACGCGGGACCAGGCGGCTTGCCTCGCCATGCGCAAGGCTCCGCGGCGGGACCGCGCCTCGGACTCGGCGGCCGAGATTCCCCTGCGGCCTAGGAGGGTCGCGGAGCGTGGCCTTCGCTGAGGGGGGCGGGGCGTCGTTTTTGTTGCTCGGTTGTGTGGGAGAGGGGAGTGAGGGCCAAGACCAAGGCGCCGGTCTGGTGCCCTCGAGACGGAGACGACGCATCCGATCTGGCGCTCGTGCTCATGTGGACGGCCCGGAGCAAACCATTACGAGTCGCCCCCTTTCCCGGCCATGGTACGCGCAGGCCCCCTTGGAAGCCAATCGCGGTTCCCAGACGTGGCTGGCACGCACTCGGACGGGCGCCGGCCGAGGAGCAACGGCCTCCACATGTGTCGCCGTCGAGGACGAGTGCAAGAGTCGATATTAGCCTTTCAGCCCTGGAGACTCCGCTCAAGATACGACGTCAGGCCTCGTGATGGCAGGATGCACTGCGGTGGCAGCTTTCTATCTGTTGACGGGCTCACGTTCCGAGGCCGTGTTTGGCCCAAGAGAAGAATGCAGCTGCGTCGACTTGCACCGCAAAGTTTGTCCAAGCCAATGCGAGCCATAGCTTTCCTCGAATTACTATTCATCCCCATGCCCCTTGCGTGGCCCGCTCCCGACTCTGGGCCCTCAAGCGGTGCGGTAGCACTCTTTACGCAATTTTTTCGACGCACACGGCGGGAGCTATTTCAAGACGGCAATCCTCAAAAGGTCATTTCCAGCCGAAGACGTGACGAGTCTGCAACGCCGCGGCTATCCGAGACATTTCTGCCGCGACCCCCTCCAGCCAGTCGATGAAGCCCCGTCAGCCTGCTCGCTCTCGCGGAACCCTGAGCTGCAATTCACGGCTTACGGATAGGATTCGGGCTATTCCGCAAGCGAGGCCGCTGCTGGCTAATCTCCATCTGGGCAAGAGCTGCAGCGAGAAAAAAGGAAGAAAAAAGGTGAAGTCGGCGACGCGGGGGAGGAGGAGCTATAATATACCAAAAGAAAGACAGCAGGGAGACGGACGACCTTGGCGCAGTCCCGAGCACATGCAAAGCGCCGACGGTGGCAAACGCTCTCTTGCCTCCTTCTCGTCGCCCGAGACACAAGGCATGAGGTTCCAGACCAGCAGCCGCCGCGGCCTCGGCGTCGTCTTGCGGGTCGCCGCGCTCCTGATGGGCGCCGTCTCGGCCGCTCCGGCGGCGGCGCGCCACGGCCCCGGCCCCGTCTCCACCTCGGCGTCCACCGGCGCCGCGCAGCAGCAGCAGCAGCAGCAACGGGCACGGGGCACGGGGTCATGCGTCGGCGCCGTCGCGGGCCTCCCTCCAGACGACGTTCCGGCCATGCCCGCCGGCGCATGGGACTCGCACCTCCACGTCACGGACCCGGGACGGTTCCCGCCGGTGGCGGGAGCGCAGTACACGCCGGGGGTCCACACCGTCTGGGAAAACGCCGTGTTCGAGCGCGGCCTCGGCTGCGAGCGCGTCGTGCTGGTTCAGCCGTCCATCTACGGCGCCGACAACACCATGCTCATCGACTCGCTCAGGGCCTACGGTCCGGACCGCGCCCGAGCCGTCGTCGTGCTCGACGCCGCCGCCGCAAACAACTCGGCCCTGCTGCGACAGTGGCACGCCCTCGGCGTCAGGGGCGTCCGCGTAAACGTCCGCAGCGACGCCGTCGCCGAGCCGCCCGCGAGCCTGGAGCGTCGCCTCAGGCAGTACGCCGTCGCCATCCGGCCGCTCGACTGGGTCCTGCAGCTCTACACGCCCATGGCCGCCATCCCCTCGCTGGCCGGCCTGCTTCCGGACCTAGGCGTGCGCGTCGTCTTCGATCACCTCGGCGCCCCGGCCCTGTCGGCCGATGGCAACCTCGACGGCTTCGACGCCCTGGTCCGTCTCCTCGCCGAGGGGAACACGTGGGTAAAGGTGTCGGGCCCCTACCGCACGTCCAGGGAGCTCGCCGACCCGGAGTACGGTGACCTGGACCCCGTCATCGAGGAGCTGTTTAGGCTGGCGCCGTCGAGGCTCGTCTACGGCTCCGACTGGCCACATACGAGGTTCGAGGGTCTGGACATTGGGCCGTGGACGAGGCACCTGCTTAACATGACGCGCCATGACGACGAGCTGCGCCGGAAGCTTTTCACCGACAACGCGCGCGAGCTCTGGGGCGCCTAAAAGGGCCGCCTCGTCGTTGATGGGACGGAGGACTTCGTGTTTACATGCCTGTGTATTGATTGAAGCACCGGTATCCATACATCTGTCCGTGTTGCCCAAGTCACGTCTTGTGCTCTTGTCCTTGGCATCGTATATGTAGGCTGGACCCCGTGATGCTCTGGAGTTGAACAGGCCTCCGACGCCCGTGTACGTCTCCCGACGGTAAAGCAATGCCATCGCCTGACTCGTCCTCTCATTGGCGTCCACTCATCCCCCAACCGTCGAGGTTGGTGACTCGCGGAACAGAGCCCAGTCCTCGTAGTGCTGAGCCAGCTTCTCGACGCCCGAGTCGTCGGGATGCGTCATGGCCAGGTCCAGGTCGACCATGGAGGTGGCCCGACATGCACACCAGCCCCTTTTGCCGGTGCCGCGAGCGGTAGATGACCAGCAGGCTCTTGAGCTGGATGCACCAGAACCGGCAAAGGGCCGGGAACGTCTGCCCCGTGCAGGGGGCCGTTTGTGCCCGGTCAGGGTCCCCGGCCGGGTGCCCCTGATGCGGCGTCGAGACGGGCTCCCGGAGCAGCATTGGCGGAGATGGCCTCCCGAGTGGGGAACCACCAGAGGCCATCAATCCTCAAACTGTGCTTCCAGAGGCTTGCCGAGCAGAATGTTCCTCAAGTTCAGCCTCATGCTCCATTTGATGGTTTCGGTAAAGCCCTTGTCCCTCTCGGCGCCGTCCTCGCCTTGGTTGCCGATGTCGCTGTCGCCAGCCAGACGCCCCTTTGGCTTGTGGTGGAACATGATGGCCGGGTTGACGCTGAGACACTTGAGACGGTACGAGCCTTCCGACTGCCTGTCGCGGCACAGGCCAGCGAGGGCGTTGTCGAACTCGGTCGTGAGGCCGTCGACGCTCAGCGCGTGGAGTATCTTCCTGGCCGCCCTCTGCGAGACGGCATAGGCAAAGGTGCAGACTGGCAGTCCGGACAGGTGCACGAGCCGGGTGTGCGGTGCAAAGACTCCCCAGTCCACCCACTGCGTGACTCTGCTGTACGGCGGCATCGTCTCGTCGTCCTCGATGGCGTACTTTACGGATAGGTTGGCCCTGGCGCCCTCGTCCAGGCTGCCGTTCTCGTCGAGCATCTCGGGAAACACCTCTCCGCAGTGGCCGAGCCAAAGAATGTCCCAGCCATGGCCGTAGGGCGAGCTGGATACCGACGCCGACGTGGGCTCGCCCAGGACGTGGCGAGTGCCTTGGGCGATCTTGGAGAGCTGCGACTTGACATGGACGTCCCAGTCCACGTCGTCCTCGAGGATGAGGGCCGAGGAGATCCCGGTCTCGACCATTCTTGGGCCATCAGTCAGTCTCGGCTGGACGCGGAAGCAGGGCTTGACGTACCGGCGTATGGCATTCATGTGGCCCCTCCAACTGCCGAGAAAGTTGTCCTTGGCTCGCTCCAGGCCAATGCCGTATGGAACCGCCTTTTCTACAATCGAGGACGCCTTGACGCCGTCTTGCCAGTCAATGTCGAAGCCGCTCAGGGAAGCCATCAGGTCCAGAGCATCCCGCTTGTCCGACCTCTCGGGGAGGGAAATGGCCACGACCTTTTCAAACCCAAGGGTCCTATTGGCCGTTGGAGGCAGATGATGGGAAGGCGGGAGCTCTGCCGTTGCCGTGCTGGTTTGGGCAGCCCACGGGGCATGGAGGGAGGAGAGGTCCGAGGTAAAGGCATCGGTGCTAAAGTAGGCCACGCCGATTCTGAGTATGACAATGGCCAGGACGAGTCTTATGGCCAGCCGGGGGTTCCAGACCGAATGCCGGGTAATGTGCATGGCGAGGAGAGGCAGCATGTTGATGGCGACGAAGCGACGGTTGGGAGGAGCCAGGACGGTCGCGAGGAGTCAGGACGGTCGCGAGGAGCCAGGACGGTCGCGAGGGATCCCGGAAGACTGATGGGATGTTGCAACATGGCACGAATCCCGCCGGCCTTGGCATCCTGTATATCGAACCTTGTCGGTCACGGAAACCTTGCAGCGAGTCAGTCGTGCCCGAATGAGTAGCCACATGCATAGCGAGCACATATATGCCCGTCCACGCATGACTCGGCTTGGCAGCCGTCAGGGGGGAGAGGCGGCTTGGCAGCCGTCAGTGGGGAGAGGCGGCTTGTGCGACCGGAATACACTCTCGTGTACGGATGGGCATCTGGACCCTTTTCGTCGGTCATCCCAAAGGCAGGAAGCATGACATTGTCCACCGCGGCCATGACCATGAAAGGGTTCACGAGTCGGTCACCGCCTCTGCTGGTCAAGGTCAGCATCACCCGTCAACGGACTGTCAGATGGGCTCGGACCGTCTGCCCCTGACGCAAACCTGCGCCGCCCACTCGTACTACGGAAAGAGGAACAACTCGTAGGCGGTTTGAGGTCTGAAGAGAGTTCTATTCATTCATTGACGTTTCCTTCCGTCTTCAATGCCATGCCGCCTCTGCCAATGTGTAACCACTCTCAAGGCTTGCGGTAGGCAGACAAGAAGTCGATGACGGCGGGCGACGCGTCAAACGCCGAGTCCTTGGCGGGCCACTTGTGAGTCTGGCCGTCCATCCTGACATGGCGCACCAAGCCGTCGCCGCCGGCACACTTCCACTTGACGTCGTGCACGCCGCCCGGGAGATGGGTTGTGCTGGAGTCGGCGCACTGGTTCCGCCTCGCCCAGCGGGAGAGCCACTCGGGAATGGCCGGGACGCGGCCGCCGCGGGCATCTCCGCCGTCGTACGGGATGGTCCGGTCTGCCGTCCCGTGCAGCTCCATCATGGGCAGGGGCGAGCGCGACGGGTGGCAGTTGTCGTCGGCCTCGACGTCGGTGTAAAAGGCTCCCGAGACGGGCGCAAAGGCGGCGAACTGCCCGCCGTGCTCGGCCGAGCAGGCCAGCGTCCCGGCCAGCCCGGCGCCGTTGGAGTGGCCGGTGGCGTAGACGCGCGACTCGTCGACGCAGTAGCTCTCCTTGATGCGCCTGACCAGGTCCGTGGTGAAGACCTCGTCGCTGACGCCCTTTTTGGCATAACTCGGGCCCTGCCAGTGTTTCTGCATCCGACGACAAGTCAGCTCGTCACCGCGTAATAGACCCGGGGGGGGGGGGGCCTTCCCGTACATCGACTCCGGCCGGATAGACGGCAATCATGTCTGGGTTGACGCTCTCGTCCGAGAAGCGCGTCTCCTTCTCAAACTCTTCCGGCTTCTTGCCCGCGCCGTGATAGGCAATCAGGAGAGGCTGGGGCTTGTCGACACTGTAGTTTGAGGGGAGGTGGATTCGATATGTGCGTTCTCCGCCGCTGCTTTCGAGGCTGAACTCGCGCGTCTCGCCGACAAAGTCGTGCGACGTGCCGCATCCCGGAGAGGCGCGTCGATGGATGGCGGCGCTCTGGACGGCACAGACAAGGCCGAGGACCAGGCCAAGGAAGCTGGAGTCTATTCTCGGCGCCATGGCTCTCTTTGGATATATACAATGAAAGAACAAGACGGACTTGGTCGCCAACGTGCCGCGGGAACGCCTCCTATATTTAAACCGCAAGAAGCAATTCGCTCATGGGACCGATGTGCGGCCTCAGCGGAAGCCCCGAGGCCACTAAAGGCCAGCCGCTTGTCCCCTGCAGAAGCGAGAGGCCGTCGGCGCTTTGACAATGCATTGTGACGGTCGGCCCTAAAGTATGACACGGGCTCGTGCATCGTTGCACGACCGAGCTCGACTAGGCATCGTGCGTGCTTATTCGCTACTATCTGTAATACTTGTTCAGTCTTGCACCTTGTAGGGAGATGCTGACGTGCATGTCAATGTCGATAAAGATGCCATGATGATGCCGCTCGGCTTTGTAATATCAAGCTCCAGGCCCCCCCCCCCAAGTTCTGTAACGGTTCCCCCGGTTTCCACGCACACAAAAGGTACCGTCAAAAAAGGGCATGAGAGCCTCGCTAGTAGGCTTCTGAGTTTGGCAAGCCTCACTCTGTCTAGAGCGAGAAGCCGAGCGCCGCGTGGCAACACGGAAACGTGCCCCGTTTCCCCTGAACAGCTGCCCCTGATTGGTCCCATGGCGGCGTGGGCAATGGTATTCCAAAAGCCACAACGTGGGGGTGCCGAGACTGGTCGACTGCTTCCATCAACGCCGTTGAACTTGATCGGGCCACGAGCCGCGGAAAAGGTTGCTAATATTAGCCCGGCCGAATCGTCTGGTTGGGTTCCCGCTGCGGCTTATTGCCGGCCGGGAACCCCGAGCGTGCCTGGCGCGTGCAACAGCCATCTCACCGTCGGATAGGGCGGCTTAGTTGGTTGGCAGCCACTTTTAGCCGCATGTTGCTCGAATAAGAGATGGTCGGAAACTCGGCATTTGTGTAATACAGATCCGACATGGCCGGCCTCGCCTGTGAGATATCAACATTGCTCAACACGCCCCCTGCAGAACGAACCACGAGGCTTCACAAGTAAGAGTTCACGCCACGACGCCCGACTTGACTGGGCGAGGTATTCAATCCCGTCATCTCACATGATGCAATCCCCCATCCTTCACGCGTCTCGACCTCGTCTCAACTTGCCTCCGTTCCCTCGCCACATTCTGCATAATGCATGTCACACGTCCCAACCACATGTTACAATGGCAGTCTCCTTGACAACGGGGCTTGCTGATAAAGTTGACCGTCAGCTGGCCCTTGGACACGTCGTTTCCAGGCTGAGTCGGTACGCCGCCGCACTGGTTGCAGCCGTCGTCCAGTCAAAGCAGGCGGCCAGGTCAGCACTCACGGCCACTGTTGAAACGTTCATCACGACCGTCCTCGGCGACCAGGACGCTGATTCATCCCAGCCTTTAAACACACCCCGGGGGGGGGCAAAGACTTGCACTCGTACAGTCCCAGGAAACATTGGCATTGAGTCGGCAGGGCTAGAGAGACAATAGGGCACAGGCCGACGATCCAGCCAGATTAAGCCGCGGTTCAGACGTCAGTGTCTCGCACGCAACGCGAAACGCCAGCTCGCCGCATTACACGCAAGGCTAGCCAGTCATCAGGGCTTCTGGCTCGTCTCTCTTGGACGCCATGGCCGAGCGGAACCAATCGAGCCATCGATGGACCTTGCGTCACAACATGCCACATCTGAGGCTTGCCGGTTTCACGTCCCAGCCTCGGTCCTTGGTAATTCATCTCTGCCCCCTTCGGACAAGGCCGGTTGACGCGCTGTCTTACTGTTGAACCTTTGGGACGCGACTCCGAGGTAACTTGGCATGGCCATCCATCGCGATGCTCGAAAGATGGTCAAGATTAGCCGTGAAGCCGGTGGCATGGATGATGATTCCCGGCGGGACCGTCTCATCGAACCGCAGCCGGCACGCGTAAATACTCGAGAACAGTGTTCCATGCTCTGGCTAGCCATGCTGGACCTAAAGGAGTACGGAAAGCATCCACTATAGAGTGGTCTGTTGGAAAGTTCAAGGCGTACAACGCCATGCTTCGTGACATGTACGGTTCAAGGCAGGGGTTTCAAGTCATGATTTCGTTAATCCTAACAAACATGCAGAATCTTCTGCCTGCCCACATCAAACATGAACGCGTCAAGCCACTCCCGCCCCCGTCTCCTAGCCCTTCACCTTGACGTCCCGATCCCGCCCTCCCCGCAGCCCCATCTAGCATGCGCCTTGGCACTTGGGCTCCCCCACGATATTGACCGTCAGCTGGCCCTTGCTGACGTCGTTGCCGGGCTGTGTCGGGATGGAGCCGCACTTCTTGCAGCCGTGGTCGAGGAGCGCCTGCAGGTAGCCCGAGGCCGCGTCGGCCGTGTTGCTCGCGTCGCTCTGGTACATGGCGCAAAGGGAGCCGGTACAGGCGATTTGCGAGCCCGTCTTGTACTCGCGGTGGCGTGGCTGGATGTGGTCGACGATTTCCTTGAGGTTGATGAGGTTGCCGGCCGCGCCGTCCGACGGGCACAGACCCGAGCCGCGGCAGTTGATGCCCAGCGCCGAGGCCGAGGCCGCGAGCACGCCGAGGTGGGTTGCAATGGTGAGCTTCATTGCCTGTGACGGTGCTTTGTGCTTTGACGATATTCCAGACTGTCTTCTCGACGGCAAGATGATGAAATACTAAAGCGCTTGACCAAGGAAACCCGGAAGACGGACGCATTCAGGGCCAGACATTAAATACCTGGCCCATCTCGTGGATGCTCTTGGTTGAGCGGCCCCGTATTCCTGTCCCGAGCCGTCTCATGTCGAGCGCTTCATTCCACGTCTTGGCCGTGGCATAGCCAGTGAGACCATGTCGACCATGTCTCGAAAGCTCATATTGGCCCGCAGAATATGATGACGAACGCCCTACCGAGGGCCCGCCTGTTTCAGTTGGAGACCAAGCCGCTCCATGAGGAACGGCTGCCTCTCGCGTGTCCCGTCTTGTTGTCCCGGGGCTCGAAACCCCCCTCGACCTCTGGCACCAGGGTCTGCATCTTGAGTAGCTCTCTTTTCTCTTGCCCATCAGACGGCTTCAGTAAACGTCTCCCTCTTTCTGCCTAGACACTGAGCTGTCGTTGGAACGGGGAGCAGGGCGCAGCAAAGACGAGATATGTGCCCGGGATGGACTCGTCGATCCGAGCCTCGGCCGCTCGTCATGGCTCTGTCACGGGCGCTGATCTGCCTCCAACCGACGTCGACATGAGCCATGGTGACGCCTCCACTGGCATGTGGCTTTTCTGCCGCCCGGGCAAGTCCAAGAGCCGAGGACGGAAAGGGTGCAGGCGCCACTCGCCAGCGGCCAGGGCAACCTGTTTCTGGCCTTGACGCTGAGGAACATGAAACAATTGGCCTGGTGTAGTCCGTCTATGGTCAATGAGGCATCTGCTCATAAATACCGGGGGCACACCACCCGCGATGGCACTCGAGCCTGAATAGACAAATACTGCACACAGAGTCCGTTATCCCCATCATCAGCACTGGTCGATTTCATCCCTCACATCCCTCCTTGGACAAAGATCAAGTCCTGTCCAAAGTTCAAGAGCCGCCATGGTCTCCCTTGCCGCCCTCGCAACCCTGATTGCCACCGCCGCCGCCCTCGGCATCAACTGCCATGGCTCAGGCTCTTGTCCTCTGAACGACGCCAAGCTCAGCGACATCCTAGTCCAGGTCAAGCAGCTGCAGGCCCAAGGCAAGGGAACTCGACACTACAAGCCCGGCGGTATGCGTGCCCTCTCCCGTGTCATGTCTAGCTCCCATGCCAGCTGGACGACATGGTTTAGCTGTACCGTGGCTGACCAACGCATTCACTCGCCAGTCCAGCTCGCCTGTGCCAAGGGCAAATACGCCTCCATGTGTGCCTTTTACCAGAGAGGCTCCGGCGGCTCGGCCGACCGCGCCGTTCAGCTCATCCAGGGCCTGATAGACCACAAGTGCCAGCAGTGCGGCAGCAATCCCACGCAGCCCGGCAATGATGTTTCCAAGGGCGAGCTGACGGTCAACATTGCCAGCGCCCCCTGCTGCAAAGGAAACTGCTATTGCCCTGTTTAAGAGAGCATTGTGCCAGGCGAGGAACACAAGGCATGCAGCGTTTAGGTTCCCATGTGGAAAGAAGCCATCACACACATCCGGCGACGTGGGTGGTGCTTATGAGGCATGTTTGAATGAATAAAGGCAATCTCAAGTGAGCCTAATATAATTATACATAACATTTGGAGTTTCTGTTGTTGGTGCAATAAACTACTACGATTGTTTATCCCTATGTATATTCGTAGCTATTAGTGTCGCGAAAATGTTATTACCATAGAATTCTAATTTTATAGGTATTTCCAAGTACCTTGAGTGATATGTCGGTTAGTTAGGCCCTATAAGAGTTATGCCGGTGTAGTAATTGACTTCGCAATACTCCTCACTAAACTTAATCGCTAGTTACACTTTTCTAGTTCCTCTGGCTTTGGCGCGCCTGGTTTAGAGACAAGCTCCCTCCTCTCCTCGTCGAAATACTTGGTCGTCTTTGGGTCGTAAAGTTGGAAATCGTCGAGCCTTTGATTCTCACCCTCTTTTATGATCGGGACCTTCGGATCCTCGTCCGACTTGTCTGCTACGTCGGGGTTAGGTTTGTTTGCAGATGGTGGATCCCCGGCACGGTACAGCGGAAGGAGCTGATCTGGTCGTTGAATTCCTTAAGCTTCACGTCTTGCTGAAGGTCAACGCCTGGGTGAGAGGCGCTGAAACTTGCACCAATGCAGCCGTGATCCCTATATTCCTCGTCAGCCTCCGTCTCGCTGTTCGTGGCCGCCCTTGTTGGCCCCCATGGCGAAGCCGAATTGGAAAGGGGAAAAGACGGCGGGCACCTACACGTAAAAGGTGCAGGCACCAGATTCTTCGCTCGGACGGATCGAAGACACCATGCCATCCAAATGTCGTGAGATACTGACTTTGGATATCTGTTAGCGGACAGTCCGTGGCGACAGCACCAAGGAGACTTACCACACCGGCCAGGAGTGGTTTTGAGGTCGCGACAGTCATTGAACCCACCGTTTCTGCAAACTGAGATGCTGGAACTTGGTCCCGGCGGACTTGGTCGGGCAGACTCACGGTATTGGCCCCACATACTCCTCATGCGAAGGCCCTGACCGTGTGTGAACTCGGAACTGCACCAGGATGGTAGGTAATTCATATAGTTCCTGATTGGGTCTTCGCCAGAAGAAGAAGGGCAAGTATCCCAAACGGGAAGGGCCGCAAGGCAGATCTCAGTCGGATTCTTATGCGCGCGAGTGTCGGCCACCTTGTCCCCATCTCCGTCGCACCCCCCCTGGAAAGTATCCAACAACCCGAGCCAGTGACCAACCTCGTGGGTTGGAATACTGTAGCCTATTAAGGATGAGAGTGCAAGGCAGCCGTCGTCGTTGTAGCTCGATTGATTGTTAAAGTCCACCCAATTGGGGAGTCCGCATTTACCCTTCCTTTTACGCCCAGTCATCGAGCCTGAGATGCTTTCTAGGAAGTAGAGATTTAAAGTGCTGTAGTCGCCCCGCCGAAGCTTTTTCTTCATACCAAACTCATCTTCATTCTTGGCCCACTGATCATTGGTAGTAACGTCAAAGTCCTTAAGATCGAATCCAAAGCCATGTGCGGCGAAGTCTTTGTTTAGCCTCTGCATCTGCTCCGAAATATATCTTTCCGGCGGTAACTGCGTATTTCAATTATTTAGTCATCCTAGGGAGCCAGCAGCCTAATAATTGTCCTCTTAGAGGGAACTTACAGTAATAAGACGGTCATTATTGATTAATCGGAATAGAGCGCTAAAGAGGTCCAGATTTTTAAAAAGAGAACCTTGGCTGTCCGATCCGCTGCTCTTAACAATGTGGATGAAAGTATCAACTATGATAGGCTCCGCATTATCTGCGCGCTTAGTGAGATTCTTTTCTTTGAGGGCAAGTTCCTTCGAAACGGCTTTAAACTCCGGGCTTGGGGGTGCGGTATCGCATACTAAAGTGCTGTCTAGCTGAGAGGGGGCGGCTGCGTTGGCGACTGCACCCATCAAGCCAAAGCCGACGAGGTGATAAGACGTGACTAACATAGCGAACTGATAAGTAGTGACGAGAGAGTGTGGAAGAAAATTAGATTATTTCGGCAAGAGAGGAATGCTTTAAATACTCCGACACTTGGCGGTTTTGTTTTCTTTCGAGGACGTTAAAATCGCCGCGCCGGTTACGTGGAATATTAAGAGGTGAATCATCATTAGGCAGGGAGTCAAGGACTAGATATTATTCTGGGCGCATAAGGCGCCTTCTCGTCTTACATCTAGAAACATGAGATTTTTGTTATGCGTGGGCACTTCAAGGGCAGGGAGTCAGGGACTAGATGTTATTTTAACGTAATTAATAGGGACGCATGAGTTTTACAGCCTCTGATTCGTTGATCGCTTTTTTAAAGTGCCAGGGACTGCTCTCCTTAATCTTATATAATAAAGCTCTCTAGCAGCAAGTTACACGCCGCCAGTCTTTAAACTAGCGACAGTTAGGACCTCCGTCATGCTCTATTCTAAGTCACCTCCTGGCTTAGAGATTAGTTTGAGAAGTCAAACCTAAAACCCTAGTCTTGACGACTAATTTCGTCTTAGAAAACGACTATAGCGGCTTTTAACGAACAGTAGGAATAGTAAAACCGGAATCTAAAAAAGTAGAGAGTGCATACAATGGCGAAGTGTTAAACTGTTACGTTATATAGGCGTAATATAGTCTACAACACGGAGAGACTTACGCAATTACTACACTAAGCCAAAAAGTCATGCCACAGCCCGGCGCGCGATGGTAGTCAGGGCGTTCCTGTAGCCTGTATCCTTAACAACGCACTACACCTGCGTGGCCGGCGCAAAGGAGCCCCATGATCCCCAGAGTGATGTGATAGGCGATTCGCCTCTATGCCTACAGATACGCTTCACTCCGTAATGCACAGCCCCCGCCGCGTACCTCGCCAAGGGGAATGGGCACCAGACTGTGTGGGCTCATCCGCCGTCAGGCCGGAACCTAAAGTGCCGTCGGACGCGGCTTGGCAATAGACGGGTACGCATTGAAGACTTGGGGGGCCGAGGAAATAGGATCCTGATCCCCAGCCAGCATGCCGCAGACAGTCGGCCGAGTACGGCTGCTGCGCCAAGCCGCTTTGGCGGGGAGCAAGCAATGCCAGGCCCTTTTAGGGATACGTGTATGTAATTATGACACTCATCTCGGCCGAGTCGATTATGCGACGTCTAGCCGAGCCTGGAAGGATTCCGGAGATGCATCATCTGATCCTCTCAAGTCGTCAATCCTATTATTAGCAAAGCAGCACTGGCGACCCGCTCCCTACTGTTCATTGTGGCCCGATTCTGCTTGAATTCTGCTTAACTCAGCCCATCCCGAACAGCGCGAATCACATGTGTTCCGTCAAGGCTGCCGGAGCTGCCGAAGGACCAAGCCGCGTATTCCAGAATCGTGCACATAAATGGACACACAAGTCCGCCGTAGCAGACAGCATCTCATCGTCGAATTCAAGCAGATTTACACACGCAGAGACACATCTAATCTTACAAGATCAAACAGCACAAAATGAAGGCTACTCTTGCCATCGTTACCCTTTTCGTCGCCGCCTTTGCGATGCCGCAGGTACGAGCTTGTAACTGGCCTCGCCAGGCATGCCGCTAAACGGACACTTCTAGGGCCAGGGCGAGGAGCCACCTCGTGGCAGCGACGGCCTCGAGCTCCTCGATGACCCAGCCGAGGCCGGCCAGTCACCAATCCCGCAACTTCTTGAGAAGAGAGCCTGTCAATGGCACGTACCCGATTGCGAGACCGATCAGGACTGCAAGCCGCATGGGTGTACGCGGTGCATTCAGAATAATAGGCCGAAAGACAAGCATCTGAAACTACCTGGATATTGCATTTAGGCGTCGAGTAGCATGTTATGGTGCTCGAACACGCAGATGGAATTTCTCGTAGCCTATGCAAAGGAGAAACAATAACTTCGTGCTCATTCAAACTGACATCAAGTGCCGCGTGTTTACACTAGGTGGCCCAAAGTCTGCGCAACAGCCCTAAATTACACCAAAGTCGGCCAGGAATTGCCGCTGCCACTCCCCGAGTATATCTTCTAGAGACTACCTGAAAATGGAGAAATCAATAGAGTCTACTTGTACTTACTGGAACTGCTTTTTAAAGCGTCTTTGATGTATATCCTTGTAATTAGGGACACATAAAAATTACGCGCAACGGCTCGCCCTTGCAAAACCGAGCTCCCATGTTTGGTCGGCGTTTCCAGGCCAGCTTCTCGCAGACAAATCAGTGCATGTAACCCTAGATGACGACCATCATGTTGATGCGAGAACAAAGCGGAATAAACGTCCACATCTGATCTGATAACCCCACGTATGACCCCGTCTTCCTCCTCGGGCCGCTCATTTCCTAAACTAATCCG
Source organism: Ophiocordyceps robertsii (assembly GCA_027405785.1). Lineage (NCBI taxonomy): Eukaryota > Fungi > Ascomycota > Sordariomycetes > Hypocreales > Ophiocordycipitaceae > Ophiocordyceps > Ophiocordyceps robertsii. The sequence continues at coordinate 69,576 of JAPEBW010000133.1, forward strand.
GTCGTTCACTTCGCTATAGTAGAGGCGACCTGGTTCTTGGCGGCAAGCACAATGCCGCGGAAAACACACCACTGCAACACGATATACGGCCGTCTCTAATTTTGTCATACTCTTTTCTGGCCGCTCTAACCGGCTCCACCACATGATTGAGGGAGATGAAGATGAAGAGAAGCGCGATGAAAGTCCAGTCTGCAAATGAGTATGAAGCTGATCGACTCTGGCTCCGCAGAAGACGTTCGACGTCGAAACTCGAAAGTCTCGGTGTCGGGTGCATCGTTCCTTGGCAGAGTCTCAACTCGACGCCGGGCATCATTGGGAGCTAGGTGTCAACAATGTCACTGAACATCACGTCGCTTGGCTTCGCGCAACACCCTACCATGCGCAGCGCCTTGATTTCCTCGACTGACGAAAATTAAGGCCAGGCTAGCTGTGGAGAGGAACAATTTGAAAAGGTCACCGTCGTGCGTCAAGACTCAAGATGCTGGGATTGATACTCATAGCTTGAGTTTGTACATGAGGCAATCACACATGGGACGCCAACAAGGTCAACTCGAGCTACGATCCTCAGCTTTCAAGCGTGCAGGCTCCCAATGCCATCCCGTCAACCTCTGCGCAGTTTGTTAATAACTGTCCAAGCATGACCTGACGGGAATCTTTGACTCGGCTCCAGTCCACGGGTCCGGGCCTTCAATTTGCCGTCGTCCCCGGACAGTCTGCAGTGGTGGTAAAGGGAAACCCCGTCGTGCAGACCTGGCAGGGCGCCTTTGGGCAAATCGTCTCCGTCTTGGTGACGACAGAGTCTGCCGTTGTGCAACCGCATGGCAGGGTGACGAATCCTGCGTTCAGCCGCATCAACATGTCGCATTTGCGTGATCACGACCCAGCACAAGACGTTGGGGCTCAGCACTCACCGTCTTGGATGCAAAATCCGGTCGAGCACTTGACATGGCAGCCGTGTTGGGGCTTCCCGTGCTCCACGACGGTGACTGTTGGGACGCATTTCTCGGTCTGGCAACGACGCCCGTTGCTCGTAGCACCACTTGGGCCACCTGTCTCGGCATCAGCAGGGGATGATGGCCGTCGTTTCAAGATGAGCGAGCCCATGTACTGACCGTTGGGGTCCGCATACGAGAGTGTTGCGCTTGGTGAGAAGGAACTGTCAGCCCACGACAGGGTTTGGCCTTGTTGATGCTTTACGTACGCGGAAATCGCGGCGACGATGAATGAAGCGGCTGCCTTCATGCTGGCTCTGAAGAATGTGCAGGGCGTGGTGGTGACTAGAGTTTAATGTTGTGATTGCACAGGTAATGTGGGAGACAGGATGGAGGGCGAGGAGGAAGGCAGCCAATCTTGTTGCTTTTGTCCGCTGAGCGGCCTGGCAGCTGAGAGATGACGTGTAACACGGCGGCGCGTCTGGTCCTTTTGCAGCGAGCGATACGCCCCTGATTGTGTCACCATTTTCACGTTGCCAAGAGGCCGATGCGACGCTGCAGAGGGAGTCGAGTACTTGGTACGGCGAATGGGTTGTAAGCCGCTGTTGTGATCTCAGGTACGTGGTGAGTACATAGGGCTCAATCCGATGCGAATGACTGGCTTGAAGGTGTGTTGGTGCATTGATGGGGCGGTTTGAACAGCCGGCGGCAATTGTAGACCCGTTGACGGTTGGCCTGCAAGAGTGCATGGCCGACGTTGAGAGCTTGCATGGACTTGCGGTTCAGTCTACATAGAGTTACCAACGATGACAGCAGCATGGCAAAGACCAACAAAGAAGCCGCGTGCAGATTTCCGTGCGCATGCAAAGTATTATTATAACCAACCACCATCTTCGCGCCGATTAAAGCGGACGCATAGCCGGCCGCAGCAAGCTATATGTCGGGGCAAGGCAGAGGCGAGACATGGTCTCCCCCGCAAATGTCGGGACGGCGCGGTTGCCCGTGACAACGCCTCCGAAACCCGCTGCCGGTTAAAGAGCGGGGCCAGCGCCCAGCTTTCCTTTGTCCAAAAGTAAACATGCAAACATGCCGACTGGCATGCGAAACCCCCCCTCTCCTCTCTCTCCGAGACCGAGAAGAAAAACTCTTGTGGGCTGATTGACGACCCCAAGGAACACTGGTCCGCGCGCACCTCACCTTTATCCAACATAATTTCCCTCGACCCAACGAGGATGCCATTGTTCCCCCTCGGTGGCGGCGCTGCGTCTTGATTGGGTGGAGAGGAGACGAGGCTCCAAGTAAACAAGTCATCACGCAACAGGCACAAAGGGAGATATCCAAGTCACACACACACACACACACACCACCACACACACGCACTCACACGCTCCCTCCAGAGCCCGCACCCGCGCGGCCAACACAGCGGGCCTCGTCATTTGCATACCAGACGAGAAACACGCTGGCTTGTCCGCCATGGACAACAACAGCTATCTCGCCCAGCAGGTCAGCAGCAGCATCGGCCAGCTGCACAGCCTGCTCGACGAGATCGGCGTCCCCAGCCACGAGCGCGAGGCGCGGGAGTCCGAGGTGAGTCTTGGCCGTGGCCTTCGCTCACATCCGTGCGCTGACGCGCCGCCCCAGCTCTTCGCCGCCCTGTCCGAGGCCCTCGAGAGCCAGGTGCGCCTCGTGACGGGCGAGAAAAAGGAGCTCGTCGACGAGGCCAAGAAATGCATCACCACGATCCGCCAGATGGAGGCCTCCCTCGACGGCTCGACGCAGTCCCGGAGGTCGTACGATGACGACGAGCTGCAAATCACCTATCCCCTGACGCGCTGTCTGCAGCTTCTTAAGGAGAAGCACCTTCAGATCAGCCGCCTCCACAAGGAGCGCTTCGAGCAGGTCAAGAGTGAGTGACGCCGTGCCCGTCTGCCGTGCCCGCCGCTGACAAGACGTCTCCGCAGAGCTCGTCGAGGCCCTCGAGTCGTACTCGTCGCACCTCGAGCCCTCCTTTGTCCAGATTGCTCTCCCTCCCACGGGGCCCAACCAGTCGGCCCCGCCAAGCTTCGACCTGTCCCCCGCCTATGTCGACCGCCTCGACGCTGAGTTCACCCGCGTGTACGACGAGTACACGCGCCGCATCGCCGAGGTCCAGACCGTTTCTGATCACATCATCCAGCTGTGGGTCGAGCTCGGCGTCCCCCAGGCGCAGCAGGACAGCGCCATTGTCAAGTACTACCGCGACGCCCCCGAGCAGCTTGGCCTGCACCAAGAGGACATCAACCGCCTTCAGGCGAGGCGCGACCGCCTGGCAGAGGAGAAGAGGAGCCGCGAGAAGCGCCTGCGCGACCTCCGGGCCGCCGTCGAGTCCCTGTGGGCCAAGCTCGACGTCGGCGAGGGCGAGACCAAGTCCTTTCTCAGCCAGAACCGCGGCTGCGGCGTGCGCCAGATCAACGAGTTTGAGGACGAGCTGGCGCGCCTCAACGAGCTGAAGCGCCAGAACCTCCACCTCTTCGTCGAGGACGCCCGCGTCAAGCTCCAGGACCTGTGGGACGCCCTGTACTTTTCCGAGGACGAGATGCTCGAGTTCACGCCCGCCTTCTCCGACGTCTACAGCGACGCGCTGCTCGAGGCGCACGAGCGCGAGGTGGCGCGCCTCGAGTCGCTCAGGGAGCAGCGCGCCCCGATGCTGGCCCTCGTCGACAAGCACAAGACCCTGATGCATGATCGGGACGAGCTCGCGGCCTCGAGCCAGGACGCCTCGCGCCTCATGATGCGCGGGCAAAAGGGTGAGAAGAGAGACCCCGGGAAGCTGTTGCGCGAGGAAAAGATGCGCAAGCGCATTGCAAAGGAGCTGCCCAAGGTGACGGTGGACGTGCGCAAGGTCCTCGCCAGGTGGGAGGACGAGTATGGACGCCCGTTTCTAGTCTTTGGCGAGCGCTACCTGGACGAGCTCGACGCCGACGAGGCCCGGAAGCAGCCGCCCACGACGCGGTCCAAGACTCCGGCCGGGCCCCCGCCGTCGACGGTCAAGGCGGCGCCCAAGTCGGGCGGCCTGAACCGGGCCAACAGCACAAAGTCGGTGCCGCCACGCGCCATGACGAGGACCCCGACGGCAAGCGCGCCGGCGCCCAGCAAGGGCCAGGCACAATGCCAGGGCCAGGACCAGGACCAAGCGGCCCCGGCCCAGGTGCCCAACCCGCAGGGCAGCCCGTCGAGGATACCCGCGCGCGTCCCGCTCTCAAACCTGAAGCACGGCGGCAACTCGCCCGAGCGTCCCCGGCCCGAGTCGAGGACCGAGACGCTCCGCAACGGCGCTCCCTTGCGGGCTCCGCCGCCCAAGATGCGCGATCTGGGGTCGGTGCCGGAACTGGAGGCGCCGCAGTTGTCGTACAAGTCGGCCGGCATCGGCGGCGGCATCGTCCGCCAGGTGGAACCCGAAGATGTCTATGACGATGGCGCGCGCGCCAGGTCACGGGCCAACTCGAACCTGTCTCACCAGAGGCAGCGCAGCCACCAAGATGAAGAAGCCCAATACGACGACAGGCGTTATGCCGCCTTCCGAGGGCATCCGGGATACGCGCCAGCGCCAGCGCCCAGGCACATCTCCAACACGTCGTCCATCCCGTCGACGACCGTCTCGGGGTCCGAGAACTGGGAGACGTACGATGACACCAGTGAGCCGGAGCCGGATGCATGCGAAGGCTACTACGCCAAACTCCGGGCGGCCCACGGGAAGCGGTACGAGCCGGAGACGGGGCTGAGGTCCAGCAGCCAGGCTAAGCGCTCGCGCGGCATGCCTCCGCCGGCAGGGTACAACGGGCCCGTCATGATTGACCCAGACGGCAACCGCATCGTCTCGGGGAGCGAGTGGACCGACGAGGATGCCTTTTAGCCGAGCTCATGCCCCCCTTCCCCCCGTTTGCTTCCATGCTTGCCCTCGCAGGGGAGGGATCATGGGCGGAGGAGGGCGTTTTCGGAGGGTGGCCTGCTTTCTCGGCCGCGCAAAATGACGGAAATAATGTTGACAAAGTCCAGGGGATGCCGGACATGTCCAGTCACGGGCGTGCGATGGGCGCTCTCTCCGGCATGGGAGAGTGGCCGTCCCCGCCCCAAAACAGCACCGTCGTCGCAGGGGGACGCGGGAACTTGTACCATGGGCCGTGCGTGGCCAGTTGATTTATGGGTCGCTTCCGGCTGAAGGGGGGGCTGACCAAGACTTGTTTTATATACGAGGTGAGGAGGGTGAGAGAGAGAGGGGGGGTCAAGGGCGGTGCCAGAAACGGGACCGGCGTACAGTACGGGGGCGAGGCGGCGTTTTGGACCGTTGTACGAGGTGAGGTGTTGCTTCGATAATTGTGTTCCTCGAGGGTAAATACTCCTTTTTCAAGGACTGAAGCAGGCTATTAGTCAAGTGTGTTGGGATCGGTGAGGTGCGGCTACATCTGGCAAGGTGCCGTTCCCAAGTTTCTCCCAAAAGCATGTTTAGTCAACTTCAGCGAGTTGCAGCCGTTGAAGGTGTCACTCCTTCAGCCGAGGCCACTAGATTGGTGCAGCGCGGCAGGCCGCGTGGCCGCTGGAGACGCACCAATCACGCACTGGATTCAATAGTGGACGCCCTCGCCAGCGTGTACATACATATGTACTCTATACATAAAGATGAGTTGCGTGCGAAGACGCGGCTCCTTTTGCAGGCCTCGGTGGCATCAATGACGCCACTGGGCGCGCACGTTAGGTACTGTACAAGCTCGTTGGCTCCAGGTGTGTAATCACCTACCAAGTGTCTGCCTGCCCACTACCTGGCTACCTACCTAGGTAGGGGGGTAGGTAGAAAGCGATAAGCTTTGTGTTTGTGCCTTGCATGCGATCCACGGATACCTTGATCCTGTTAGTGCAGCGGCCAACGTCGGGTCCTGTGCGAGGTGTATCGGTCGCCACCAGCCTCCAGAGCTCTCGGCTGCCAGAGGTATTTTTAGCGCTCGGGGCCGCCCCTGGGTAGGTAGGGCTGGATGCCTGCAACTCTGCCATTGTATCCGTACAGAGTACGGAGTACTGTACATGTACCTCCGCGTAGGCTCGAATCAGGCGGAATACGGCGCGCGTCTTCCCCATCCAGAATTCAGGGATGACCGACTCCCGTCCCCTGCCGCCTTGTTGGAGCCGACAACTCTCCCGCTCCTCTCCCGCTCCCTCTTCCCTCGTTCCTCCCTCGGCACCAGCTGAATCACCCACCTCCGCCATCTCCGCGCCCGCTTCATCTCGGGTCGGCCCAGCGTCTCATCTCACTCGTTTCTCGGTAGCCCTGGATCATCCTCGACCTCCCGCGTCCTCGTCCGTCCTCGCCCGTCATTCCTCCCCCCTCCGGCCTCGTCCTCCGCTCAACCCCGTCAGTCATCTCGTGACGCGCCGTACGGGATCGACTTGGTCGTCACCAGCACCCCCGGCCTGCATGTCGTTATTCCCTCGGCGATGAATCGCGGCGCTGCCTCGCACGCCAGCGCCCACGCTTCAACCGGCACTCTCGACGACGCCGCCGCCGTTGCTCTCCGCGGAGCCTCCCTCGCCTTCCACAGGAAACCCTCCGTCGCCTCCCCCTCGGCTTCCGCCTTGTCTCTGTCGCTGTCGCGCTCGTCCCCGTCTCCGACGCGCAGCAGTGCCCGAGACGATGGCGCTCTCACCGCTGCCTTGTCCGTCGGCAATGGAGCCAAGCACCGATCGCCGTCGCGAGCCGCCGTCGGTCTGCACTCACCAGATCGCGCCAGCAGCAGCAGCAGCAGCAGCAGCAGCAGCCCCGACTTGCTATCGCCGACACTGCAGACGGGACTCATGGCCGCCCGCCTCCAGCAGCTGCATCCCGCCTCGGCCAAGCTCGACCCCAAGAACCCCAGCTTCATCGCTGCCACGCTGGCCGCCAGTCGCAGCGTCAGCCCGAACCCCAAGACCTCGGCTCCGCGCCGCAAGGCCTCGACTCCACCCCGCAAGAGCAGCCGCGACCTTGCCGTCGATGCCGGGCCCATTGCCCCGACCGGTACCCTGATCTCCCTCTTCGACAAGCCCTCGTCACCGCGGCCCAACCTCATGCGCAACGACACACACCGGGCCCAGCGCATGGCCGTCCACAGGTTCATGGCCGCTCCTCCCAGGACGCTACCGAAGCCGGTCCGGCCGCCAACGCCCCCTCCCCCCGTCGTTCGTCACCGGAAGCCGGCCGTGCCCGCTCCGAAACATGCTCCTTCGCCTCCCGCCGCCCAACCGCGGCGCGCTCCCCCCCCGGCTCGAACGGACGCATCACACGCAATAGACCTCTCGGCCCCTGCCACCGAGCCCACGACCCGCTCCAGTCCGCAAGCCCCTGGCTCTGGGGCGCGCCCGGCGACGACCTCGTCGCCTCCAACTCGTCCCCCGAAGCCACGACCCGCCAAGCCTCCGGTCAAATCTCTCGTGACAAGGCCGCTTACCCCTCCTCCCGTCGTTCGATGCACGCCAAACGTGTTATCCCCGAAGCCCATGCGGCTCGTGATACCGACTTTGGCGCCGTCTTCTCGGACCCACGCACAAGCCCTAGCCCCTCAGTCCTCCTCGTCGCCGTCACCAGACCCTCAAAAGCGCATTCTTGAGCCGAAGCAGAAGCAACAACTTGCCCGAGCAGAGAGAGAGGTAGAAAGAGGGACAAGGCCTGCAGCTTTTGGGCAAAGTCGCACGTTGAATCCTCGCGTCAGTCAAAGGCTCGTGGTGAGCCAGCCCGTCAGCAGAAACGAGCCGCGTCGAGGCTCGGACTCGCTCATTAGTCAAGCAAAAGTCTCGGCCGGCCTGGGGGGGGCTGCCGCGAACACCAGCTCTCCATCAGCCTCGTCCAGCCCGCCCAAATCTTCCTCTCCTCCACTGCTTCCCCGGCGTGGGCGGTCTCTCGGCGGCGCCCCGCCATCGCCACCTCTCGATCTCACGCGCAGGCAACCTGCGAGCGCTTCGACAAGCACCCTGCAGCTGGACTCACTCGCCAACGCAATCATGGCCGGCTCGCTCGCCTCGAACCGTTTGACGCCGCAGCACACGGGCGCTTCCCTTTCTTCGCCAGTAAGCCTGCCGCCGCCGTCCGGCTACAGCAACCGTCAAAAATCACCACGTATGCTGCAGACTCTTCGCCAGCCAGCTGCTCCTGTCGCGGAGGAGCCAGACCATCCAAGAAAGGGGCGTCGCCACAAGCTGCGCAAGGGCAAGCATGCCCATCACGAGGGTTCACGCAAAAGGTGGCGAGAAGAGATGACTGACAGAGAACGAAAGCGGTACGAGGCCGTCTGGGCGTCCAACCGGGGCTGGCTCCTCCAACGCCCCGGCGCGGCGGGTGGGTCGGGGAGCCGAGACGTCTTGGAGTGCGTGGCCAACGTCGTGGTTCGCGACCTCTGGAGACGATCACGTCTACCGGAAGACGAGCTGGCCGAGGTCTGGGAACTGGTTGACCGTGGCAAGCAGGGTATGCTCACGCGGCCCGAGTTTGTGGTGGGCATGTGGCTCATTGACCAGAGGCTACGCGGCAGGAAGCTCCCTCACAAGGTCTCGGACAGTTTGTGGGGAAGCGCCAACGGCCTGACGGTGATGAAGCCCAAGGTCAGGCATACGTGATGTGCTGTCAAGACGATGGATTCGTCTGGCAAAGCAAGGCAGGCAAACAAGATTATTGTACGGCTCGATACCCTGTGGCTACTTCTCGGCTGTAGTTGGGACGGAGAGAAGAAATTGTGAATGAAAAAAGGCCCCGGGCAGAAGAGGACGAAATGCACTGGCGTGCTGACCAGTCACCCACGTCTCCCCCTCTTCTTACTTTTCTGTATCCGTTTCGTCGACCCCGTGCCGCTCGTATTCTTATTGGGCACCATGTCTGTCCCTATGGCTGGCTCGAGACGTAGCGGCTGCTTGTCTGGTCGCCAAAGGTGACAGTGACGTTGTAGTTGCTCAGGATGGGAGTGTGGGAGACTCCGTAGAGGCTCATGAGGCTGGCGGTCACGACGCCCTGGCCCTTGAGGGCAGAGGATGGGATTGTGATCCACTTCTTGAAGTCGCCGAGCTGATTCGACTGGCCTTTCTGGGGCTTTAGCACTGACGCATCAGCCGCGGGATGAATCAAGGTGTGAGGCGCTCACCAGGGCCGAGATAGAAGGAATCTACGACGGCGCCGAGGGTCTCAGGGTATCCACGGCCCGGGGCGTAGCCAAAGGCAATGGCGACGTCGTAGACGGTCTGGATGTAGTTGGAGCTGCGGATGACGGCATGGAAGCCGTCGCCGGGCCGGATGGTGTCGGGCACGGCGATGCCGTTGATGCGGGCGTGGGCGACGGCGACCAGGGCGGACACGGCGGCGGCGGCGGACAGGAGGCGCATTGTGTATGAGCTTGTTTGTGTCTGTCTGATGCTGGAATGGTGTCGACTTCAGTGGATCAAAGTCTTTGGGATGAGATCTCTGCTTGGCCTTCTTGCTGTGCCTTGCGTTGGGTGCGACGCGCAGCCGGGGTGATGAGGCTTCCAAGGCGGACCAGACAGTGTCTTAAATGTGCTTGAATCTACCGTCCTCTTGCATTTCATTGGGCGTAGACGCTCGCGTCGAAAGGCTTGCAGCATGCTGCAGACCGTTGCTCCCCTTTCTTGTGCCCGGCAGGGTCTTAGTCTGGTCTTTTTTCGGCCCATTTGCTGACGACGAGGCTCGGTCATTGTCGCATCTCAAGCCGCGTCTGCCCCTTCGTATTCCAGGAGCCCGCATGCATGCGGTTTGCCAGTGTGTGCTATGCTAGGTTGCATTCGAGCCGCCTCCTGGTGGGCCGAGACTGCGGCTGTGACGCCGTTGCATCGGAGCGGATTGGCCGGGTCGAGCGCTTTGGCGGCGGCATGTGAAGAGGCTGGGCTTTCATCTGCCTGGGTGGAAGTTGGTGGGATGACGTCCTCATGTTTCTCGGAGATCAAAGTCGACTTCTCCCCGGACACAGACGGTGATGGGGCCACCGGCCGACCGGGCCCGCTTAAGCGCAACGGGGCCGTCTTCCTCGTTCGGCTGCCTCCCGGGGACGGCGGGTCCCTGGGACCAACGCATCCCGCTACACGTCAATGCAGCTGATATCAGCATCTCAACACTATGTCTCTGGGTCTTGGGGAATACTGTAGCCTGAGAATCCATCACCTCTTTATACTGCGAATCGCCTCTCTGCCATAGATGGTCATGGACAGTGTGGCACGGTGGATGATGGGTTGGTAGGTACACGTAACTGTACATGCAACGGCGCCGGAATGCTTCCGACCTCCGAGCCCACCGACGACACGTCGACACTTTCATTCGCATCCACCCGCAACTCATGGCACGACGTTGACGACGATACGCGGGCAGCCGCGACGACTCTCTCGGGAAACAGAAGCGCAAGAGGGTGATGGAGCGAGAGTGGACGAGGAGAAGCGCCCGACTGAATGGCCGCTGAGCAGGCAACGCTGCCGCCCGCCACCCCCGTCGCCTCCTCAAGGCTGGTGCGCAAGGGCTTTTCGCCCTCTCCTCTGGGGGACCGGCTCCCAGAGTCTGAAGATCATCCTCTTCTCAGTACGTACCAGAGAGCCAGCCCGCAATGGTGCCCAAGGCGAGGCTCCCCTCCCGCTTGCCGCCATTCGTCACATCACCGTCTTCACCGACCAAGAGCCTCGCCTCTACCTTCTTGTCGCCTCCGGAATCAGTCTTGTACAGCGTCATGCATTCTCCGCTGTCGCACACGCAGCAGCCGCCTGCCTGGCTCAAGAGGCATCTCGACGACGCTCGTCCACCACCCAAGCTCTATGCTTGGACGTTGGCCAACCTCGACGGCGCTGAGCACGGCCTTGTAGCCAGCAACCACGGCGGGAAAGGCGACGACCTCGACCGCCGCATCTTCATCCTCGGCATGGGCAACATCGGCCGCCTCTACGCCAGCCACCTCGCCCGCCATCCGCCTGCAACCCGCCCGCCCATCACCCTCGTCGTCCACCGGAGGGAGCTCCTGGCCCAGTGGGCCTCCGGCAGCGGCATTGAGCTCGTCATCCCCGGTCCCGGCGGCCGCAGCGTCTGCGACAAGGACAACTTCGACGTCGAGTGGTGGACCGAGACGGCCCCGAACCACGGCCCCGTGCGCGAGGCCGTCGGCGGGCGCAAGCTGTGCAACCTTGTCATCGCCACAAAGGCCTCGGCCGCCCTGCCCGAGGCCGATCGCCTGCGCCGCTACCTCGATGCCGGCAGCTCCGTCGCCTTTTCCCAGAACGGCGTCTGCAAGCTTTGGCCGCCTCACGGCCCGGCCTACGTCGCCCACCGCTATCCAGTCGCTGACTCGGCCCCCAGCTTTCTCGCCTGTGTCACTTCTCATGGGCTCTACTCCCTCGCGCCCTTTCGGAGCATACACGCCGCCGCCGCCGACGTTTGTGTCGGCCCCGTCCCCGTCCGTCGCGGCCATGATCGGCCCACTCGTCGCGCTTCCTCTGCTGCTCCGCCTTCTCCGAGCGCGGCGTACCTGACACGCCAGATTGCCACGGCGCCGGATCTACATGGTAGAGCCGTATCCTCAGCCGAGCTCTGGCTCCTGCAGCTCGAGAAGCTCGTGTACAACGCATCCATCAACCCCCTCACCGCCCTGCTGCGCTGCAAGAACGGCGGCCTCTTTGAAGAGCCTCACGGCGTCATCGCCCGCGTCATGGATCGCCTTCTCAACGAGACGAGCCGCGTTCTTCAGGCCCTGGTCATCCATCAGAGTACCGCCGAGATACTCGCAACCTCTGCCCCTGACGAGCAACACAAGCAGCAGCAGCAGCAGCAGCAGCTTCAGGCCCGCTTCGCACAAGCCCGGCTCCGCGAGACACTACACGCCTTTGGCGCAAAGGTGGCGGCAAACAGCAGCTCCATGCTCCAAGACGTGCAGGCCGGCAAGCCCACCGAGGTTCGGGACTTCAACGGCTGGCTCATCGACGCGGCCGCCTTTCTCGACCCGAGTCTTGACATGTCGGCGCACCAGGCCATGGTCGACTTGGTTGAAAGCGGCACCGTCTTGACCAAGGAAGAGCTCGGCCGGCGACTTCTCTCATGACAGTGATTACGCTTGGAGAGCTGGCAGCCATGAAGAATCAAGTGGAATAAACGGTTCAATGTTTGGAGACTACAATACACTTTTCCATTCCAGGGACACACAAGTTGTCGAGGGGTATCTTTCCATCCCGGCTTCCCCCAAGCGTCCGCCCTCCGTCGCAGGCCATGCATTCAAAATGCAGCAGATCTTCCTCCCAACATTGCTTCGCAGCACCAACACCGCCATGTGGTAGAATAGAAATTAGAGAAAACTGTTTTTCCAAGTTTTTATCAATACAAAGTAGAGCGCGAGAAACGGAGGCGGGCGACCGAGGTAGGGAGCCAGTTTGTCGAGGGCATCGTGCTTGTCTTGTTGGCTCTCGGGGGACAGGCTGGTTCTATGGTCCCCAGCAACGACTGCGTCAGAGACGTGGTCACCACGGCCTCTGCGAGTGCGTCATCTCCATCGACTCGGGTAGCGAGGCGGCCTTGGGGGAAAGAGACTGCCAGAGATGCTCGGGCTCCTCGCCCGCCAGCTGCCCGGCGCGCTCTCGGCAGGCGGCGGGCGTGAAGCCGGAGCCGACCTTGTGGGCCACGATTCGCCACTTTTCGTTTTCGTAGTCTTGGAGCGCCTTGCGAAGCTTTTGGTCCTGCAGCCCGACGGTCAGGTCAGTATCTCAGGTCCATGACAAGCGTGATGGGAGGCGAGGACAAGAAACCCCCTGAGTCGCCCCCTCCCTGGCAAGGGGAAACACACGACTTACCATGTCCTCGGTCCAGAGCGTCGTCTTGGCCTTGAGCTTGGTACAGTACCGGACCTGCAGGGTGCCCGAGGAGCGCCCCGGGAAGAAGTCTGCAATCTGCTTCCACGTCAGGTTCTTCTGCTCCTTGAGCTCGATGAGCAGCTGGTCGTCCTCGGCCGTGAACTTGAGCTTGGGCCCGCGCGGTCTCGGGGCGGGCGAGGGCATGCCGACCTGGCCGACCATGCTCGGGGCGCCGCCCGAGTCCTCGCGGCGCATCGACTTGGAGGGCGGGCCGAGGTCCGGCAGGTGGTGGTGGTGATGCATGGGCGGCTGGTCCGAGGGAGCGGCGGCGGCCTGGCCGTAGAGGGGCGACGTCTGGACGCTGTCGAGGCCCGACTGGTCGACGACGGAGAGATCGAAGTCGTCGGGCCGCGACCGCTTGGTGCTCGGCGCGCTGTACGAGGCGTAGGGAGAGTGCGTCGGCGACGAGACGGCGCCGTAGAGCGGCGTCGAGACGGAGCTGGCGGCGCCGAACGGCACATGGCCGAGCCGGTGGCTGTGCAAGTGGGCGGCCGGGTCCATGGAGACTTGGGGCGAGTGCTGCTGTTGCTGCTGTTGTTGCTGCTGCTGCTCGGGCTGCTTCTGGCCGACGCCCGTTACCGAGCGGCTCGGAAGATGGCCATGGGGCGACGGCTCGTTGGATCTGCTAGCACCGGCAGACGACACCCCCGGCAGGAGGACGGACGAGGGCTGCTGCGAGGGCTGCTGCGACTGCTGTTGATGCTGCTCTTGCTGCTGCCCCTGTTGATGCTGCTGCGGCTGCTGCGGCTGCGGCTGGGACGGAGGCGGCGGCGGCGGCCCCGGCTGCTGCTGCTGCACGGGCGAGGGGAGGTGATGCTGCTGGTGCTGGTGCTGGTACGGATGGTGGTGAGGCTGATACGGCGCCTGGTGCTGCTGTTGCTGATGGTGGTGATGGACGGGCGAGGAGGAATACGCGTGCTGGAGCTGCTGGCTCAGGCCGCCCGCATGCGAAGCCTGGCCAGAGTAGTCCACATTGTAGCCCCCGACTCGATAGTTGTCCGCCAGCGTGACTTCGACCCATGGGTTCCGCCAGAGCGGTCGGCTCTGGACGGCCTCCACGCTGAGAGCGGACAGAGTTGCTTCCGGTCCAGGAGCGAGACCCTACTCTGGGGCCTGCCGTCGCCGAGACGAGGAGGATAAAGGGGGTCTCGCGGCGATGAGGGCGGGAGACAGGAGTTGCCGGCGGCGATGTGTCGCGCGAGAACAAGACCAGAGAGAGTCCGACCACGTCTCTTTCTCCCCTTGGCTTCTCGAGGCTGGTCCCCCTTTTTTTCCCGATGGCTTTTGTTCCTCTCAACTCTCCGCTTTCCCTTCAGGCACCCGGGTAGCCCGGTCCGATGCGGCGGCTCGGAGTAGACGGCTCAATATGGC